>PVIJ01005325.1:0-21532 GCA_004024925.1 Scalopus aquaticus
TTATAAGTGAAACCATTCGATATTTTTCTTTTTCTTTCTGGCTTATTTCACTGAGTATGATTCCCTCTAATTCCATCCATGTCGCTGCAAATTGCATGTGTTTATCTTCTTTCCATGCTGAATAGTACTCCATTGTGTATACGTACCACATCTTCTGGATCCAATCATCTATTTTTGGACATCTGGGTTGCTTCCATACCTTTGCTTGAATCAGTTTTTTTAATGAGAAAACTTTTTGCTGCTTTGGCTCTGGGAAAATTTCTTACATTTTTCTTCCCTTGGGTTCTGGTTTTACTATCCGTTAGATAAAATATACCTGTTAGATGCTCACATATAAATATATCTAAGTAACAGGCAATCCTAAGGGCTTTAAACAGTACTTTTTACTACAACTAATGTTCACCTTACCAGCAAATTTTAGGCCAACTCTGTTTTATATGTTTTCTAAGCTATAACTAGTCAACTATTCAAACAGCAGCTTATGCTCACTATCTACCTACACAGAAGGTGCTGCTACCACTTCCAGAAAGCAACTAAATTTTCCTGGATAGTGGTAGCTACCTCCATGGTCACTGCTTCCCACATCCTTTTTATTTCTCATGGTAACCTTTCATACACTATAGTCCCATCATTGTTCTTTTTTGTTTACTGCTCAGTTAACTTAGTCACAGGAAGTCTATACACATACAGACACATACCCTTCTCAACCTTGTTCATAACTTAATTCTCTCGATCAGCTATATTAAGAGATTTTTCAATCTTCTTCCTGCCTCCTCTCCTCTTTTGGAGGTTGGGTTAGGAATTGTTTTACTTGTTTTGTTTGGGTGACTGGTTTGTGAAACTAACTCTATTTGTTCGATTATTTTTTAACAGGAAAAAACTTACTGGGTTTCCAAAAGCAGAAAATGTCTTTTTTTGTAATTGTAAAAAAATCTCTTCCTATATTTATCTACTTAATAAATGCTGTATTCAGCAGCTCTTAATACCTTTTTTTTTCCTTTACATGCCATGCAGGGAATATACAAACATGACTAAAATAATTCTGCTTTTAAATTATTTGTCTTTTGGGCTGGTCGAGGGATAATAAATAATAATACGAAATAAAGAGAGGTACATACTAAACATGTTATGTATTTGCAGGCAACCTAATACCTGAATCATGATATTCCTTATAATTTTTGAATGAAAAGAGAAATGATAATACCAGACAACTTATGATACAAATATTTGCCCTGGTGCTCATACAACATATTGTCACACTTCCTATCAATTCTCACCATTAATTTTTCTAAACTATTTCCTGGCTTTTTCTTGCCCTTTTCCCTGCCTCACAAGCTGGGGCACTGACTTTTGTAAGAATGAAATACAAAGATAGAGCAGATAGGATGTGGAGGAACTAGAAGTTAAGACTGGGTAGGTGTGTAAAGATAGGCATTCAAAATTTGCCCTTCAGCTTTTGAAAACTTGTCTTTAACTTAGAAATTCAGTATGTTGACTTAACTCTGTTTGACACTTTTTAAAACCTATCTTCCTCTAAAATGTCTGGTTAAATCAGATGTTTGGTTTTATTGACTATTTGTCATTACTCCCTGGACTAAAGCAGATCATTGACTGTCATTATATGCATTCACAAATACAGCATCACTTGTGGAAGGAAGAGTAATTTGAATTGATTATACAGTTTGTGGGGCCCACCTAGCCTGTCATTGACTTTGATGCAGATTGGATTGATTTTTTAAAAAGCATTCTTTTGAACTATTGATAATCTGTCATAAAAACAGTACACAAGGGGGCCTACCTGCTGGCACAATGGGTTAAGCACAGCACTGTGAACCTATCCAGAGCCACTGCAGCACGAGTTCGATACCCAGCCAGGGAGATTCCCAAATGGCACAGCATACCTCTCCTGCCTTGCCGGCTGCTCCCCTCAGCGGTGTACTTCAGTAGATCTGCCTGTTCTGCTCCCCACTGTCTCTGGTGAATCCTCTCACCTCCCCCTCCCCCTCCTACACCTCTGGCCTATATCCCAGCCTGTATGCATAAATAAATCTTTAGGAAAAAAACAAGTACAAAAGGAAGAAAGAAATTTTATTTTTTTTTTAATAATTTATACATACAAGCTGGGGTACAGGCCAGAGGCATGGGGTGGCGAGAGGTTTCACCAGAGACAGAGTGGGGAGCAGAACAGGCAGATCAGAAATACACTGCTGAGGGGAGCAGCGGGCGAGGCAGGAGAGGTCTGCTGCACCATGTGGGAATCTCACCGGCCAGGCATCGAACTCGTGTTGCCGCTGCCGACAGCTCCACAGCGCAGCGCTTAACCGCTGCGCCACCGGGGAGGCCCTAAATTTTATTTTTAAGAATATTTTAAATGAATCATACTTACAAAATAACTTGTGCCATGAGGTCATCAATAGTTGTAACTTCTCTGACATTAACTTTATTGTGTACTCCTGATACAAATTAAGCACAGTAAAAATTTTACAAATTTTGGATTTAGTACTCATTTGGAGATCAAACCAATTAGAGCGATTGTAGCAACTTAGTATGTATAAAGCATTATGAACACTACCTGTCCCATAGTAAGTGTAATGTAAAGTTATAAGTATTGACTAGTATTTATTTTTGGTTTTGTTTTGAGTGTAGAGTGGTATCATTTTTAAAACAGTACACCAGAGTTCAGATTTTTGAGATATAGTCTCAAAAATAGCCTGTCTTATAATCAATTTTTTTGTCTTTAAATATTTTGTCTATCTGTAATAGCTGATTTCACTAAAATTTTCTAAGTATACATCTGTTCCTGTTACTGTGTTACAAGCGATCTTTGAGAATGCCATTCTGTGTGAGAATGCTAGGACATTTTATACAGTATGACTAGGATATTCATGCATATGTTGGTATTTTGATATGTTGGTGTCTTTTTTCCTTGCCGGGGCCTAAGACTTGACATACGATAAAAGACATAACTTTGTGTTGAACTTTAGTTTTTTCCCCTTTCTTTATGTTTTAAGAATTAATAGATATAATATGCTTAAAATCTCAAATAATATAAAAGACAACAAAGAGAAATTTTTACTTTTCCTCCGGATCCTTGAACTCCTGTTCCAAAATTCCCTTCCCAGAAGTGGACAACTTTTTACATTTCTTGTGAATCCTTTCAAATATATCCTGTGCATTTATAAGCACATATTCTCCTTCGTCTTTTAGAAACATATCTTAATGTTTTATATACACTGTTCTGTACTGTAGCTTTTTTTACTTAACGTTTTTAAAGACTGGTTTCATTCTGTATCAGTATACGTACATCATTGGCGTTCATTCTCATCACTTTAGTCTATTCCATGTATGTACAAACCATTTATCTCACATACTTTGCTTGTTTTATGGGTTGTAATTCTTACTGTGTCATTCATTCTTACGTTTATCTCTGTCTCTGTAAGTTTATCTGTAGAATAAATTTCTAGAAGAGGAATCGCCAAGTTCAAGAATATGTGTTTTTAATTGAACTAAATAGCAGTTTATAATGTCTCCCTTAGAGTATTTGAAGCCTCTTTTCCCCATTCATTCCAAAAGAACATATTAACAATTTTTAGGTCTTACTCTGATAAGTGAAGTATATTATCTCATTATTCTCCGTTTGTATTTAATCAGTTTTATGGCATCTAAATTTGTACCTACCGATTGAACATCCCCCCACCCTCAGATTTTTCTCTTAGTACTTATTGTGTATGCGTGTGTATGTTTTATTATAAGGTTTCACTGAAATTAGGAGTGGTATGTATTAGGAGTGAGGCAGCATCCAACTTAATTATTCTTAAAGAGAACTTGTCTGTCAAGCCTTTTTAAAAAGAATGTTTTATTGTCAATGATTCCTTCATATACTTTGCATTTCAGTTTATTTCTGAATTACTAATTTTGTTCCTTAGCTTTTCATTATGCTGCCAAGCTATTATGTTGATTATATATCATTTTTCATAATTGTTACTTTATATTTTAGTATATATTGTAATCTTTTAAAAAATAAACGTGTTTGTATTCAACTTTAAATTATATATAAATTAAAAATTTTTTTTTCCTTCACTGTAGTTTCTGAAACCAATTTTTAGGTGTATTCATGACCCCCTCTTTGATTATTGCATTATAATTTAGGAGGACTTTGTGGTCAAATATAAACACTATTTAACTCAGTCTAAAGAACTTTTCTTTCCTTTTCTAGCCTTTAATCTAGACAACGAGCAACCAGATTATGATATGGATTCAGAAGATGAGACCTTATTAAATAGACTTAACAGAAAGATGGAAATTAAGCCGCTGCAATTTGAAATTATGATTGACCGACTTGAAAAAGCCAGTTCTAATCAGGTACTGTACCTTGTGAAATCATCTCTTGTCTTACACTTAATCCATTTAGCAGCTTTATTTTGCATTTCCTTAGACCCCGAGTATATACTGCATTTTACTATCTCTTGAATTTGTTTTCCTATTTACAGTATACAGTACTCCTTGAACTGAATACTTTAATGGGAGTATGAAAAGTATTGTTCTGACTTTTTTTTGTTTGCATATAAAAATAACACTAGTATAAATATTGTAATATCTTCTTGATCCTTTTTGTAAGGTTGTCTTTGGTCCTTCAGTACCTAAGTTTGCTTGGTTGGGTCTCTGAGGCCTGCCTACCAGCCTTTTTCTTCAATTTTGATACAAAGTAATACCTGGTATACTTTCCAAAGAAGTACAGTGAAAACTGAATTTTCTCAAAATTTAGCATAATTGGATTTTTGAAGATTGTCTTGTTTTTATTGGAAAATTTTTGTTACTAAAACTGTTCATTGTAATTAGTGCTCACAGTTTTCTTAGGACTTTGATCACTGGCATCAAATACAGTTTGTTTTCCTTTTGTATATGTAAATTTTCCTAGCGATCTTAGGTGCCATCAGTCTTTCGGTACTTCGGTTTTTCATCATGCCTTAGAAATTACTCATGGTCACTGAAATTGTATCATCAGTTTGCATTCATCAGTAATGGGTAGTGCTGAGGTGAACAAGACAAGTAGCAAGAATTCTACCCTTGTGTAATTTAATATCTAAGTGGGGCCAGGATAAACAAAAAGCATGTAAACAGTAACTCTCCACATACAATCAACACCATCCTGTTTTAGTTTTGTTTGCTTAGTGCAAACTTCTAGGTACTGATACAACTGGCTAGACTCAGAGTATGCTAGCAACTGCTGTCAGCAGTGGAAATGAAGGTGGAGGCTTTGTCTTAGGAACAAGATGGTAGTTCTCTTATTAGAAACAAGTATGAACAATTCCAAAAGACTATTCTCATTTCAAGTCCATGATCTGTAGATTGCATGGATTTCTTTATTTTTCATTCTTATGGGCTAACATAGTAACAGGGCAAGGTTTATGGTTAAACTAATATTTATTAGATTGGTGGAGAAAAACATAGAAGTTAGACTAGGCAAACCATTGCCTGTCATGTGGAGATGACTGCTGTGAAGTCATTGAAAACTTGTTGCCAAATGCTGTGATTATTTTCATTTCCCATTCATTTATGTTACTTGAGTTCTTATTCTTAAACTGCTATCACCTTTGGGCTTCTGAATATAACTCATTCCTTTTTAAAGACTTATTTATTTATGCATACAAGCAAAGGTACAGGCCAGAGGCATGGGGGGCAGCAAGAAGGTTCACGAGAGACAGAGTGGGGAGCAGCACAGACAGATCAACGGAAATACACTGCTGAGGGGAGCAGCGGGCGAGGCAGGAGAGGTCTGTCACACCATGTGGGAATCTCCCCGGCCGGGTGTCGAACTCGCGTCACCGCTGCTGACAGCTCCACAGCGCAGCGCTTAACCTCTGCGCCACCAGGGAGGGGGCCCTTCATTCTAATTTTTTTTCTCTGGCTCCTTTTCATTTAGCTCCTGCAAACATCAGGGTTTGTTGAAATTCTGTTCTTGATATTCTTATCCTATGTATTTTGTGATAATACCACATTAATGAGCATATTTATGGGTATGATAATACATATTCTTGTGCCCTTGACCTCTTTTCTCAAGCTCTAGAATTTTCTTTTTTCCCTTTTCATGTTGCTTGTTGGCATCTCCACCTGGATTATCCTTAGATCTCTGGAGTTTAACCTTTCTAAAACTAATCTCTCTCCATACGACATAACCTTGTACAGTGTTTCTTAATCCTCTAGTGATTTCCAAAAGTCAGAATCAAGTGGTTTTTATCCCCTATCCTCCAGTCTCTAAATTTCTAATTCTTTTTCTTGAGTACCTATATATTCCTTGAATACTTCATCTTTATCTCTTCACTCATTTCTTTAATCTTTCTCTCTTTGCCCAAAAATATACCAAGCGAGCAGACCCTATTTCCAAGAGAACCCTTTCATTTGACCCTGTCATTCACAATAAATTACCACCCTATGTCTCTTTTTTTGAATCTCAGTTAAATGTTTAAACAGTCACTATTAACGTGATCCATTTCATTTTTACTGAAATTACACTGTGTAGGCCTCCTAATTATTATCTAGGAGCCTCCTTTTTTCATGAAGTTTGAAAAATACAGGATAATTTTTCTATCTTTTCCTAAGTCCCCAAAATAAGTAAATCAAGTAAATAAGTATCTTGAGATCTTGGAAATACTAAGTTTACCACAAGCCCTTTTTCTAGTTAAATAGTGGTTTCTTCTGTCTTTTAGTAGATGAAGTGGCAGAACTTTTTTCTTAGAGTATAAAGATAGTAGGATTTTGATTATGTGGATTTTTAATCTTGTCACATTATTTGTGACAAATTTATCTGTAAATAGATTTTGTCCACTTAAACTCATGCTGTCACTCTGATGATAGAAATGCAGTGATACTACAGAGTTCTCTTTGTAGGTAAGGGCAATTTTATAGAATGATTAAAATCAAGATCATCCAATAAAATAAAAGGTTTTGTGTATAACATTAAAAACATCACATGACTGAGAAAATACACTTAACACTGGAAAGAAATGTCAGGATATTTAACTGTGAATTGTGTATTGAATTCTTATTACCTGAGATGTAAAGAGGGTAGGTACTTAACAATTAGGCAGATGGGTATTTCTAACAGGGGCAAGAAGTGCCAGAGAAGGAAATCTTGAATTTCAATTTTAACCCCCAACAACTCCTGTGGTAGGATTAAAGCAGTATTAATTTGGTTAGTACTATTATACAAGAACTCCCTGCTATGCTGATTTATGAAAGAAACCTATCTTCCATCCCACTTCCAGGTTAGATTAAATCCTTGATTTAATTAGCGATGGTTTTGAAATTTTGTGGAAAGACCGAACACCTGAATCACCTATAGCCTCTCACAGCAGTTTCCCTTTGTCCCTAGAGCACATGAGAGCCACCAATGATGCTGTGATTCTCTGAGCATAAGTTAGAATTTATTAGATCCAAAAAGCTCGATTCTTAATCTGTAAGTGTCCTAGACTTTGCGGGTTATACATCACAATTCAAGAGAATTTTAACTTAATAGGTGTTCATTTAAAGTTGATGTTTGAGATCACACACACAATGGAATACTGCTCAGTGATCAAAAAAGATAGACTTAATGCCGTTTGCAACAACATGGATGGAGCTGGAAGGGATTATGCTAAGTGAAATAAGTCAGAAGGAAAAAGAGAAATATGGGATGGTTTCACCTACAGGTGAAATATAGGGAAACTGAACAAAGGATCAGGAAAAAGACAAAAATTGCAAACTGACCATAAATCTGAGGCATAAAGTAGGGTAGTGTGCAGGGAAGGGGGTGTAAAAAGGGTCCAAAACAGGGGAAGGAAGAGCACAAGGGACTGTGGTAATGGTGCATGGGTGCTGTGGTGATGGGAAAATTACCAGAACTATACCTGAAAGGAGAAATCAAATATTGTACAAAAATGAACAATGTAAGAAAATAATTTTTTTAAATAAACTTTATATTTGAAAATACTGGTTATTTTAGCTTGATCTCATATTCCAGAGTCTTTCCCTCTTCTTAAAGACCAAGTTCCTCAGCCTCTTAGATGAAGCTGAGCTGACTCCCTTTGAGTCGAGTTACACCAAAAAATGGTCACTTATAATTTTACTGTATTAAACATAATTGTCACCTGAACTAGAATACTTGTGTTGATATGTTCGTGATTTCTCTTTCTGTGATCAAACCTGTCTGGCAGCCAAATTCTAGTAAGAATCCCACTAATTAAGTGTAGTAATCACTGTTGTTGAACTGGCAATCCAAATGATTGTTGCATTTATTCCATGAAGTTATACCAATGTGAAAAGTTAGGTAATATGAAATAAACTTTAGTGGGTCATGCCTTCTTTAGATAACCTACAGATAAACTAATATATTGATCTCATATTTTTAGCAAGAAAATTTTCCTTTTATTTCCAAGTCCTAGGAAATATTTCTTAGGAGCTGTTTCAGCTTGTTTGAAAGTGAATCTTCTCTAACATAATGTAAGAATTGTTAAGATATCACTTTAACAATGCTTTCCAGCCCCAAAACTCCATGACCTTTTCCTAAAGTTCACTAAGTGGATTTGTGCTAAAACTGATTGAGCTGTCTGATGTTCACAATGAGCAAGGAAATAAGTGACCAAACAGATTTTTTTGGAAACTTTAATTTGAAATATATCAGCATTATACTGGCTACATTGATAGAGGAGACGTAGATCCCTGAAATATCAAAATCAGACTTCTAGGGGAACCATCCTAGAGCCACTGTCCCAGACATTACAATGTCATTAATAGAATGAATGTTGAGAACAAGAATTCAGTTCTAGTCTTTAACTAGCCTGGGTAGAGGAATTGCTTTTGCATGTAATTAATATTAAAAGTTCAAAATTGCATAGTCTGGAAACATGCTAAGTTTCTCCTTTCACAATTTCAAAAGAGGCATATTATATAAAGTTGCATGATTTAGAGAATATTACTTTTTTTTTAAAGATTTATTTATTTATTCATATAATGCTGGGGTGGAGGCCAGAGGCATGGGGCAGCGAGAGGGTTCACCAGAGACAGAGTGGGGAGCAGAACAGGCAGATTGACGGAAATACACTGCTGAGGGGAGCAGCAGGCGAGGCAGGAGAGGTCTGCTGTGCCATGTGGGAATCTCCCTGGCCAGGCGTGGAACTCGCGTCGCCACTGCCAACAGCTCCACAGCGCAGCACCTAACCGCTGCGCCACCAGGGAGGCCCCATTATTCTTTTATTTTTGAGGGAGGTTAAAAGAAACCTATTATTTTCTGTTGAAAAACAGCGCAGAAAGCAGTAGACTATTGAAGTTGTTGTTCCTCAAATGTGTGGATCAGAATAACAGAATTTTGTAAGACTCTCTGCATGTCTTCTAGTCCAAGGCTTGGTTGAGGA
Source organism: Scalopus aquaticus (assembly GCA_004024925.1). Lineage (NCBI taxonomy): Eukaryota > Metazoa > Chordata > Mammalia > Eulipotyphla > Talpidae > Scalopus > Scalopus aquaticus. The sequence goes on from PVIJ01005325.1 coordinate 9,390, forward strand.
ATAAACAAGTCTTCCCAACTATCATTCATCCAGGCTCTTAAATATTTTAGGTATTGAACTTACTACTTCTCGGTATTAATTTTTTGATAAATCTGCTTATTAATAAGTCCTTTGTTAGATTGAATTGTTTTTGTCATCATGATATCTGTTCATTATTGTTGGACCCATCCTTTTTTTCCCCCTGTTGATATAGCTGTTGATTTTTCTTTCAAACATTGCAGTTGATGACATTGTGTGTTTTTCATTTAGCTTGTAACACTTCAAGAAGCAAAACTGCTGTTAAATGAAGATGATTATCTTATTAAAGCGGTATATGACTACTGGGTTAGAAAACGTAAAAACTGCAGGGGACCATCCCTCATCCCTCAGATAAAACAGGAGAAAAGAGATGGCTCTACCAACAATGACCCATATGTTGCCTTTCGGAGGAGAACAGAGAAAATGCAAACTCGAAAGGTAATACACAGATTAGCTTTAATTGACTGTACCTTCATAGCATTTAAGACCAATATTTTTATCTGCCAACTTCGGTAATTTGAATGCAAATGAGAGCAAATTTGAAATTTTGCTCTTCAGTCTGAAACTCAATTTATAATGTCTTCCTTTTCAGTAGCTTCTGTTAGCCAGTTGTTTATAATGTTTATCCATGCTCTTTATAAATAAATGTACTGATCATACTTTTTTAGGTTTGCAATTGAAAGTAGTAACAGGTTATATCTTTATGTACCTTGAAAGTTTTGAGTGCTTCAGTAAACCATACATGTGCATATACGTATATACATACATATTTTTGGTAGATTATATATATATATATATATAAGAAGAATATATATATATATATCCTTTGGGAAACTTAAGCACTTACAGTTCCTTTGAAACTGTAATTTTTACCAATAAAAACGGGCTTTACTGCCTCTGGCTACTGTGGAAAATAGGGAAAGGTTTGTTTTTAAGCCTGCCAATAGTCAGAAGTAACACAGGAGTGAAGTCTTTTTTCTCCATTTCTGAGTTGCCAGTTATGTCAGTTTCAGATAGATGAACTTGTTCCTGTCTGGTTTTCAAAAGCTGTGTGAGCCAGAATTTTAAATAAGAGAAATAGGATCTCATGCTGTAATGATATGATATAGAAGAATGCATTATTTTAGAGGAGTATTCATTCCCTTCCATTTCTCATAATTAACAGTAATCCATATAGATGATAATACATTCTCTAACATTGCAAAATGTTAGTAACATAAAAATATAAAACCTTGAGGGATTATAATTGGAGGCAAAACATTTTCTGTGAATTTCTGTTTCTCCTAACATTGAAAACTTGTCCTTGTCAGCTGTTAATATAACAGCTGTGAAGCATAACAGCTGCCAAGGGTAGTATATTTAGGAGGAACTTTTCTACTGGTTAACAACTAGAGTTTCTATAATTTTTTCTTGTATTTCCCAAGTGTAGATGACTTCCCCTAACCCCTGCTTAGTTTTCAATTTAGCATTTTAGTTCTTAGGTAAGGAAATCTAAGAAATTTTGTGAAGATTTTACATCTTCTTTGAAAAGACTGGAATGAGAGAAGTTTGTAAATCTTAGAAATCTTTATAAATATGGTTTTACTGGGTGTGAAAAGGAGAGGTTTATCTTAACTGGTGAGAAATGTCATTGATTCAGACATATTGCAGAGTAGACATTTAGCAGTGTCTTTTGAAGGAAAAGTACAGTTGGACTTCCTTTAGTGAATGGGTCTAACTTTTTCCTGATATTTTGATTCTATCTTTTCTCTTGTATGTTCATCTTTCTCTGCAGAGTAGTTTATTTTCTTTTCCAATGGTGTTTTATTCTTACTCCCTTTCACATGTACTATTGCTGCTTAAAAATGCCTGTGTTTCAAAATGAGAGAACTGGGAAAGCAGTGAATAATAAACATGTCATAAGTGTTAAAGAGGTAGGCAAGCACTGGGATATGCAAAAATGAATACAGCTAACACAATTTCTCTGCTCCCTTTTCTGTTTCCACATACTTGAAAACACTTGTATAGCTAACCCAAAATCTAAAGTAAAGAACTTAGGAAATATTTGCTTGACTGTCCAGAATTTAATTTTAATTCACTTTACTAATGTTTAATTTGGGAATACTTAAGTATTTTAGGATTCTTAACTAAGATGGCATTAAAACATCAACATGGCTGAAGGCACTGACTGGGAAGTCTTGAGTCAGCATATCTACTTAATGCGTTTGACCTCATAAATACACCTGTTAGCCAGTATGCCTTCTCCCTTTGGGTGGCCCAGAAGAAACAGGAGACAAAACTCCCACGGTGATGCTTCTTAGTCTGGCTGCACCTAACAGTCACCTTGTAAATATATCAACTTGGTTATAAAAATATTTACAATTCTAATATGCAGCAGTTTGAGAACCACTTCCCTACAGATTTGGCAGTAGGTATAGAACTACCATATCGAAATGGGTGAGGAGGAAAAACATTGGCTTCCAGCAGAGACAGTTGAGGAAGGGTGTAAAAATGATTTGAATCCAGGGACTGACTAGGACTATTTTAAAAGCATAGAAAAATTGTCAGTATGTACTCATGTTTTGAATGTTGATACAGCTGGTTGATCATTGAGAAAATCAAAGAAATTCAAATCAAAGAATATTCTACAAAAATAAATTGCCTTTATTTAAAAATGTGGTGATCACCATAGAAAGAGGAGCTATTTGAAATTATAGAATATTAGAGGGTAACATTAAATGAATTTTAATCCTAAATCAGATCCCTAACCCAGGAAAAAGAATTTACTTTTTTGAATAAATTAATATTAAAAATTATCTCACTAATTTCCTTTATAGCAAAAATATAGTAACAAGTATATAACAGATTATATACATATTATAGTTATAGCAAATAATATAATATGAAATACGTAAAAACTGTAACAACCAAATATGTATGTTGCTGTAAAAGACATTAGTGAGGTAATTGGTGAATTAAGACTAAAGTTTGTGAATGAGGTAAGATTATATCAGTGTTAATTTTCTGATTTTGGTGATTGTCATATGGTTATGTAACTACTATTTTTAGAAAATGTGCATTGAAGTGTTTCTCAAAAAAAAACAATAATTTATGTGTGTATGTGTTTATATATATATATATATATACAAATATAAGTGTCATAGTCCATTTGGGCTACTGTAACAAAAACACCATACACTGGTGGATTAATTAGAAATATTTATTACTCATGATTCTGAAGGCTGGAAGTCAAAAAATCCGGGGACTGGCAGATTTGGTGTCTGGTGAAGTCTCAGTTCCTGGTTCTTAGAAGGACTTCTTGCTGTGTCCTCACATAACAGAAGGATCTAGAGAACCCTCTCTTGTCTCTTATAAATCTAATCCATTCCTGAGAACTGTACTCTCACAATCTAATCACCTACTGAAGGTCCTACTTATAAATATATAGTGGGATTAGAATTTCAACACATGAATTTTGGGCATGATAAATTCAGTCCATAACAGTATGTATATATACATACATATGGGTGTCTAGATAAAACAAAAGTAAAATATTAACCTTTGGGTAAAGGATGAAGATATATGGGAATTCTTTGTATTCTTTTTGTAACTTTTGTGCATCTGAAATTATTTCAAAATAAAAAATGAAGTAGAACAGGACTGGGGAAAGAAAGAAGTTAGAAAGATAGTTATTTGGGCCTAAAAAGAGCAGGAAATGAATAGACAGAAGTATATTCAGGGAGGGGTAGGGAGCCATCTTAAAAGGTGCTGGTGTACTTTTTAATATTGTTCATCAGGCTTGTAGACTTCTATTCATCTTGAATCTGCATGTCTGTCATTCTTTTACTGGTCTTAAAGGTTTATTGGGGATGAGGGGACACGTGCAATTTCCTATATAGAGTGGCCACTTTAATATTTGTTGTTTGTAATGTTAATTTTTTTTCAATTAGATTTTGTTTAAAAATACCTATTTACCAAAAAGTATTTCATAAAACCAGCTTTAAATTTTGCCTTTTGTCACATAATACTTATGTTAAAGGATTAATTTTCTTTTGATTAAAGGATGACTTATTAACAGCAGTTTTAAATGTTCAGTGTACAGTATCTTAGTTAGGGACTTAGTTTAGGTAATCTTTTACAGGTGGTGGTTAACTTTCAATTGCCAGAAACTATACAAAGGAAAAAAACGAGTAAAGTTTTAATTCAGTTTTTATTTTCTCTATTATAATCTGCCAGTATTAAACCTGGCTCCTCCTCTTTTTTTCTAATGTTGTATTGCATCATTAATTCAAGGATGAAATGGTTGTTTTAAGTTCAGCCTGTCTGACTTGTATAATGAGAGGTGGTCGTGGTGATCTTTTTAGACAAGTAGTTCCATTGCTGATATAAAGAGAGCCTTTTGTGGCTACTTGATTGAAAAAACATGTGTTTACGATAACTTTTATATGTAGATAGATGCTACTAATTACAGCTGAGCCTTTACTAGTTATTAAATGGTGTTTTCACTCCATGAGTTGGTTCAAGTTACTTCCTAATGTTGAAAGTGAAAACTTTTTAATCATACTCTGAAACTGAGAATTAATTTTCACTAAGTCTTTACTCTGCAATGAAGTGCTGTTATGTTAAAGCATATAATATTATCCATTGAGTTGCTTTATATCCATCCACTTTCTGATTTCTGAATTTTTGTAGTGAATTGCTTGTATTTATGAATGTTGACATAGTAGTGTATTGAACTCCCAGCACCCAATTTCAGAGCTGTATGGACAGATAGGTACTGGTTTTGGCTGCTTTTAGGTAACCTTATTTGATAGAACTGTTTGTCATTGGAAAATACCTTTCTTACAGTATGAATGGGCTAGATTTTGCAGTACATTAAGTCTTGTTTCAGGCAGACTTTTAAAAATCTGTTTAAATTAAAATTATCCTTTCTATATCATTCATTCTTTGCAATAGCTATCAATATTTTTTCCTGAATATCAGTTGAAAGATAATTGATTGTATTTATATTCCCCGAGTTAAATAGACAGGTTGTCTTAGTTGACCTTTAAGGTTATTGTTTTTTAACATTTAACATTTTGCTTTTATAGAATGAATTTAGGTTCAATATTGTTGAATGATTTTGTTGAATGAAATGGGAAATATGTATACTTGGATTGTTTATACTTAAGATTGTTGGTTTTTTTCCCCCCAATAGAATCGTAAGAATGATGAAGCCTCTTATGAAAAGATGTTAAAACTGAGACGAGAGTTTAGTAGAGCCATAACAATTTTGGAAATGATTAAGAGAAGAGAGAAAACAAAGCGAGAATTATTGCACTTAACCTTAGAAGTTGTTGAAAAAAGGTAACATTGCTAATTGTATAGTAGTGGCAGTTTTAGCCAAACGATGGGCAAAACATAATGAGATTATTTTTTCTAAGCTTTAAAATGCTTAAAATGATACTCTAACAAAACAAGTTTTTTTTGAGAATCATGTTTACTAGTTTCTTAAAAGTCATATTAAGTTAAAGTTTGAATTGCAAATTTTCAAGATTTTTATGTGTACTATAGATCCTCTAAAACCCTTCAGTTTTTTTCATAATTGAATTTTAGGAAAGAACTTAGAGATCATTTTGTACAATTCTGTATAGTAAAATTTTTATTAAACAATATTTAAGGGAAGGGACTTTAATTTTATATTTCTCTCTATATAAAAAACTTTTTTTTGTTTCAGTGCATTTTGAAAACATGTTGTATAGTCATTTTCCTGCATAATTAAGTAGACTTACAATAGAATTTTATGTGATCCTGAGGTACTCATTCTAAACATTTCCCAGTGCCTGAAAATATAAAACATATAAGGAATTCATCGTCTGTGTACTGTAGAGATTTTTTGGTTATTTGTAATTTTTTTTCACTAATTCTCAAATATGAGCTGCTTTAATTCCTGTGCATTTTCTCTTTTAAGAATAATCTGATTATTGGCTGTTTGATAAGTTATGGTTCAATTAATTAAGGCATCATTGGTTTTTCTTTGTTATTTTTCAACTATGGGACATTTTCTTAAGTTATACTACCTTTTACAGATATCATTTGGGAGACTATGGTGGTGAAATCCTTAATGAAGTGAAAATCAATAGATCAGAGAAAGAATTATATGCCACTCCAGCAACTCTTCATAATGGAAATCATCATAAAGTCCAGGAATGTAAAACTAAGGTGAATATCCTCTGGGAAGAAGCATGTATGGTAATAATGATCAGACAATTCATTGGTTTCTTCAGTTGTATCAGTATAATTTGGTTAAGAAAACAGTAATACTTAATTCTCACTTCATTAGGACTTTTTAGACATATATTAATAACTTTAATTTTTATAACAACCTTTTGAGATAGAGTTTATTTCTGTGTGATTTCTAGATTATATAGCCAAAAAGTGGCAAATTCAAGGTTCTGAATCCAGGTCTACCACCAAAAACTAAGTGCTTTGCATTTACGCTGTCTGCTTCCCTGCAGAATAAGGGTGTAGTTAAATGTTAGTTTTTATCACTGGCCTTAGCAAATCCTGCATTGTTCTGATAGTCATCAAATCTAAAATTAAATCTTTCTCCATCAAGACTATTGAATGTTATTTGTGTCATTGTCAGCACTGCCAAAGTAGCATTTATCAATTGATTATTACCTGTCTTCTGTCTTCTGGATCATAATTTCTTTGTAATAAAGGCTAGATTCAGTGATTATTTTAGTCTCTTGGACTAAAGAATTTTGTTTATTCAGAATTCATTTGGTACATTAACCATTTAGTTAAGATCTTACAAAAATTGATAAAAATCTTTAAGGCGGTTAGATTTAAATAAGAAGCAGATATTGACTGAAGCATTTAGACAGTAGAGCTTTACCGTTTATCAAGATTTTAAAAGTTATTTAGAGTGTTTGTGGGAAATTCATCTTTTAAAATGTACACAATCCTCATTTTTCATGGGTTCACTATTAGAGGTCAAGGAAGAATGTGGACCAGGAAAACTCCTTTATTCACTTACGTCAATTCAAACTAAATTTGTTTCTTATTAATCACAGGCATCTAGCCACTGACAAGATTACCCTTAAATCATCACTTGCCTCTATACCCAAAAAGTTATTAATAGAGTGAATGTCATTTTGTAAGTTATTTTTAAAAATCCATTTTATGTAAATCAGTGGTTTTCCTAGGTATCTAATGGGTATGAATAGAATATGAAAAATCTCAGCCCAAAATACTTACAGAATAAGTCTAAATTATATATTGATTATAATATTAGATCATTTTTAAGAAAAAACACAACCTATTTAAATCCTAATTTTAGAGACATGGTCATGTTCATTATTGCTATATCACAATATGTACATAGGTAACTACATTTACTTTGTCATACATCCCTCTTTGAATTATAGGTTGTTTCTAAGCAGTTGGAGTTTTCATTCTGATGCCATAGCTATATACCCATTGTATGAAAAGAGGTTTTATCTCATTAAAAAATTTGGTAGTTAAGCAACATTTTCATTGTGTGTACCATTTTTGACCCTAAAGTACTTTTAACAAAAACTGTACTACTTGGGGAAATGTGCAACTTCCTAAACATTTTTACACTTATATTTTGCTTGTACTTTGGTGCTTTGTATAGTCACTTACAAACTTTTTAAAGTGGTAGATCCTAATTTGTGAAAAGGAATGCCAGTCTGTTAAAACAGAAAGAGACAGTGCTGCTCTGTTGAGGCAAGGGTTGGGGGAATCAGTTCAGTCAGTTTGCCACATGGCCTCTGAGTACTGCCACAGAACTCTGGGGTGCTTGAGAACAGTTTGACTGTTGTTCACGTGAAGCAGATTCTAGCTAATAAGCTAACTTTCTCAAAAAAATTACCACCCATGGACAGTTTTAAAAACTGGAAATAAGCCTAAAAGTGTTAATGAATTCATAATCTAATTCAAGTCATTTTTTAAATAATTATTAATTTTCAACATTAGTGCAGTGGATTGAAATGAAATTAACGTTGAATCTAAATAATTTTGAAATGCTGGATTGAATGATAGAGCAATTAAAAAATCACTAACTTCTTAGTCTAAGTATTAATAACAATATAAAAAACAAATTTAAATACCGTCATTATTTTTAATGTAACTTGCAGACAGTAAAACATTTCCAGTTTATGATCACATAATTTTTGCATATTAAAAATAATAAATAGAATCACCTCCTGAGTCAAAATGTATGTTTACTCAAAGAGCAGTCTAGTTTTTCATGATTTCTAAAATGATTTTTATTTCTTCCTTTTGGGGGGAAAATCGTCATGTAAACAGCACCCTCATCATTTGTCTTTGAAAGAAGAGGCTTCTGATGTGGTTCGTCAAAAGAAGAAGTACCCAAAGAAGCCTAAAGCAGAGGCTTTGATAACATCTCAGCAGCCCACTCCTGAGACATTGCCTGTGATCAATAAGAGTGACATTAAGCAATATGACTTTCACAGCTCAGATGAAGATGAATTTCCACAGGTGCTTATTTTAAAACTATTTTAAAGACATTTCCTTCTAGTCTTTCGCATTGCTTTATTTAAAGACATAATGACATTTTAGAGTTTTGATTTTTGCTTTCTTTATCTAATGTTATAGCATAAATATGTTCCACATTATTTATGTAGCCACTGAAATGTTTTTGCTTTGTTATTTTCCATCAGTTGAGTGGAATTCTTTTATGGAGAATTTAGATAGTTTTCACCTTTCCCTTTTATAAAAATAAGCATCTCTTTCTTTCCCCTTTAAAGTAGATTATTAGGGGGAGAAAGTGCCATACTTGGTAAAAGAAATAATTACTAACAACTTAAAATATAATAAAGAATATACTCATATTTCACCACCAATAAATATGACACTATGTTAAGGAGGGGGGAAAAAGCGGGGTAATTCATATCATATTTGACTAATCTTGGCTGTGGCACATCATTGCAATAATAGAGCTGTAATTATGGAGTAATAATTAGATGTTATTGTGAAAATACCTTGTCCACTGAATTTCAAATACCTTAATCCTCTTCTAAATCAAACTTCCAGAGGGATTTTCCAACGGTTTAATGTAGAATGCTTAAAATAAGACAAAGTAATACTTTATGAATTTATATTTGACCCTGTTGAAAACTACATTATCTGATGTTTTGGCCTCAGTGTTCTAGAATCAAAGTATAGTGATATGTCTGCATTGTATGTTTCAAGTTGTAAGTATAAATGCAATTCTGAAACCATACCCCTTTCTGTGGCTTAAAAACAAAACCACATCCTTTATGAACAAGAAGGAAAGAAGTAGATAATACAGAGTGCTTAGTCTTTGCCTGATTACTTATATGTGTTCTCTAAAGCAGCAGTTATTAATATATGTGGCCTAATTATGATGATAAGAAGCTAACCCACGTAATTTTCCTCTTTGGGATGGTATGCATGGATGCATGGAGATAAGTAAGGAGGACTCCTTTCTCTTTAAAGCAAGCTAATGGGTAGAATTTAGGCATCTGTAAAGATATGAATAGATATTCTTGACAAGGTGAATTCTATAAAAAAGAGATTAAATAGATTATTAGAAAGAAGAATAGTAAAAGATCAATATTTTATGGTATTATTACGGAATTAGAAATATTTACCCATAATTTCCTTTTTATCATGTTCCATAAGCATAGTATTTTGCAGATTTCACTGTAGATTTTCCTAATTTGTTTGGCAACAGCTATTTTAAAGATTTGAACAATTGGTGGTTCAAGTTTTAACTTGTGAAGTTCATTCATTAGTTTCTATTGCAACAGCTTTATAGTTAAATGTTTGTATATAAAAATCTTAATTGTACATAGTGTTGTTTTTAAAACAAAATTTTTATTTTATCTCTTAAGGTGTCTGTTTAAAAAATAAATTTTCTGTAGCACCTTATCTAGCAATACCTTCTTTTTTGTTTTTTCATTTCAATATAATAAAGGAAACCTGAAGAGAATACTGTAACAAACTTTGTCATTATTTAACATTTTGGCTTATTGCTTTAAAAGAAAAAATATTTCAAAAGCCAGAATCACAGATAGGTTTGGAAGCAAAACTGTTCATGAAACATTTTTTATTGTAACTATTTTAAATACAGAGTTTACATTAAAAGTGTCCCCTTTCACAAGATTTCATTGTCTTTATCCTCTTGTCACTAATTTATTTGTTCTACCCCAGATAGTATTTTGCATTCATATGCATTTTTATTTATATATTTAAATTTCATGTTTAGTGTGCTCTTAAAAACACTAAATGAAATTAGTGTTTCTCATAGGATCTTCCAGTTAGATTCAGATAGGGCTTTGAATAGCCACAGGACATTAGATGACCATTTTTAAAGAATGAGGGAAATAGTGTCCCAATAGTAGTTTTCCAGATAGGAAGTATAAGGAAGGACTGTAGGCAGAGAAGACTGCATATTAGACTCTAGGTAAAAGAAGCTGCTAGAGGTTTCCTGCTTCTAGTAGTTGTGCTGCTGGAACATAGAACACAAAGAGAGGGAGGGAGGGTAAATAGAATGATGCCTAGAGTATTAGCCAGATGTCAAGTGCCTATATATACATTGTACATACTGGGAAATTATTAAACAATTTTAATTTAGATTATGGCATGGTTAGATATATGTATGCAGGTTGTCTTTATATAAAAGGTACTAATGAGACCCATAAAAGTTTGCTATACATTCCTGATCCTTTAAGAATGATGCCACAGGATACTGGGACCTGTAGAAACTTTTCCTTATTGCTATAATCAGTCCAGCCAGTCTGATACTAGGACACACTCAGCATCGTAATCATGTGTGCATCTCATGCATTTAGAAATCGTCACTGCTATTTTAAAGTTTTCTTTTTATTCATATTCATATTACCAACCCCCAACCCATATGATAATTGCAATTTAAAACTTTTAGGTTTCCATGAGTTTTTATAAAAGGTCTTAATAATTTTTACAGTGGTATCCCCATGTTGCTAAGGAATAAGTAAGCATTTACTTATAGTAGGACATCATTCAGTAAGGCAGCTATTTACAGTCCTAACAAAGTCAGAATTTTATTGCTAAAAAGATCATTAAAATAATCATATGCTTAAGGTAAAAACATTTTAACCAGACTTACCCAACTGATTGCAGCAGAGCAGAACTAAACCCTTTGTCTTCTTATTCATGCTTCCGATTCTCCTAGTAGCAGCTCCCTCTTCCTCTGTCTCTGACTAAATCCTCTAATCAGTTCCTGGAGAATGGTGATTGGGAAGAAGGCATGATATATTTTATACAAAGAAATTTTGGGATTTTGTTTTGACACCTCCTGTGTGTATTGTAGAAGAGATGGACGATTTGCAAAGAAACCAAAGTGTAAAATTCACATTTGGGATTTCCTTTAAAGTTTCCAGTTTGGGGCTTGCTTCTCCAGAAGAAGAATCGGCCCCAGCTTGCTGTTTCTGTGTCTCCCCCATAGGGTTGGTGGAGGTATAGTGGATCCTCAAACAAGTGCCTTTCTCTACTGGATGACCCTGTTTATTTAGTGGTAATTACCACAGTTTAGAAATAATTTAGAGAACACAGTTTTCCTCTGAAATAGGAAGGAAGGAATTTGTGAGGTTCAGAAATTTGTAAGTAAATGTATTTGAGCCAGCATTGTCAGAAAAAGAGATGTACTCCAAAGTGAAATTACCAGACAACTGGAATTTAAGTACAAAAATGTTGTGTTGTTTTTTTGACTTTAGCTATCTTGGATAGAAATTTATCTTTACCATATTATTTCCCTGCCATATCTGAGTTTATTGTATATTATTTAATCTGTTATGACTTGTAGAAAGTGTGCTATAATGTATCACTGCTGCCCTAGGGAGCCACTCCTTTTACATGGGGATATTTGGCCTACTGTCACATGGTTCCAGGCAGAATGCTTCTTAATGTGACAGCTTTTTAAAGGTGTTTGTTTACTCTCCGCTGTCAGGTGGTGGGCTTGTCACTTCTCTCTGCATCCAGTCTGCTTACCATTAACATGTCTTTTGTGTTATAATTTTCTACTTCTAAGTTTAGAAAGTGATTACAAAAGGTAGGGAAATAAGGTACGCCTTTGTGACTTTCTTGGAAGGGGTGGCTATTTATAAGTCTTT
>PVIJ01005325.1:21632-105271 GCA_004024925.1 Scalopus aquaticus
TTTTTTAAAGATTTATTTATTTATACATACAAGCTGGGGTACAGGCCAGAGGAGTGGGGCGGCGAGAGGGCTCACCAGAGACAGAGTGGGGAGCAGAACAGGCAGATCAGAAGTACACTGCTGAGGGGAGCAGCGGGCGAGGCAGGAGAGGTCCGCCACACCATGTGGGATTCTCCCTGGCTGGGCATCGAACTCGCATCGCGTGCTGCCTGCCGACAGCTCCACAGCGCAGCGCTCAACCGCTGCGCCACCAGGGAGGCCCTATTTATAAGTCTTTTTAAACTACTGGTTTCATGCTTTATTACAGAAAGATAGTTACTCTGAAGTATTTATAGCCACACTCATTACTTAAAAAATATAAGCGAGGTCTGTAAAACAGTACCTCATCTTAAGTCTAAGGCTGTTTACATGTTCAGAAGCAAGTAATCCATTCTCTGTGATCTTATCTTTAAGAAACAAGCTATTAAAGATAACAATGTTTAACACAAAATTTTTGCTAGTCTTCCTGTGTTTTGGGAAATTCACTGCTTACTGAGGTAACATGGGAGTGAGTTATTGTGATCAGATTCTGATTTTGGACCATAACAAAGACTTAATTATTGATTTTTGATAATTCCTAAATAGATTGCCTCATACCTCTTTTTTCTAGGTACCGTCCCCCCCAGTATCAGAACCTGAAGAAGAAAATGATCCTGATGGTCCCTGTGCTTTCAGGAGGCGGGCAGGATGCCAGTATTATGCTGTAAGAAATTTATTTTTTGTGGTGTTTTTGTGAACTGGAATTAACAGGTAACTCATGTCAAGATGACTTAGTCTTGATCTAAAAGTGGGAAGTCCATCACATTTTCTTATATCTTATATTGGTATCTCCATGCAGATACCAATAAAGATGCTCAAAAGTACTGAGTCTTTTCAAAGGATATCAGAATCCTTTGCTTGGAAATTGATAATTCCTCATATTTTAGAAATCTAATTTCATTTTGGACTTTCTGGATTCAACAGTCACTAAAATTACTATGTCATTGCTAGAGTTAGGTATGACCAAAATCCCTAGTTGAACTTTTGATAGTTCTGTCTACTGACATTTCCTATTAGGCAAGCCAATCTTGTACATACATACTCAGTAAGTATCAAATATAAAGGAATCATTCTTAAATTTCTCTCATGTTAATTTTTTTTTAAGATTTATTAATTCATGCATAGAAGAACTGGGGTATGGGCCAGAGGTACAGGGGGTGAGATGGTTCACCAGAGACAGTGTGGGGAGCAGAACAGGTGGATCTACTGAAATACACTGCTAAGGGGAGCAGCAGGTGAGACAGAAGAGGTCTGCTGTGCTATATGTGGATTAGCTCCCTAGTCAGTGATTGAATTTAGGCCTCAGTGGTGAGGAGATAGTGTGGTAGCACTGCAACTTAACCTGTATACCACCAGGGAGGCCCCCCACATTAATGTATTATCTAATAATTATATTCATAACACTTTGCCACACTTAAAAATTGCTTTGTACTATAAAGTCACGTTTTAGTACAGCATTGTATCATGGAATGACCCTATCTTCCCAATCTCGAGGTTTTCAGAAAAGATTTATAAAGAGGATAGCTTTTCATATATGTCTTGTGGAGATGATTTATCTTGCTGTATTGCCCTACAACAATTGCAACTTCTTCAGGAGGTGTGTGTATTTAATGTAGGACAGCTAGGGAGTTGTCTGCAAGCTATACTGGTGAGAAGGAAGATGAAGTGGTAGAATACAGACAAGTAAAATGATAAAGGGAATGGAAAGACAAAGAAATGTACTGTGCATTCTTGAAAGAGAATGTGTCAGCTGACCCTATAGTCAAAAAAATTTCCTTTTCAGTTTATCTCAGTAGGAAGCCTGTATATTACTAACTACATCATCCTTACTTTTACCTAAGTGTTAAGGACCATACTCTTTAATATAGATTTCTTTTAACCCTAATTGTATTCATATTTACAAACTAATTTCAGTTTGAGTTACTTTGGTGAGTGAACTTTAGATTCAATTTTATAAAACTTTGTACCTGGTTAATATCACTTAAGCCCCACTTTTACAGTTTTATATCTTAATTGTAATTGTTCTGCTGATACTGTGTACTTTATTTTTGTCATGATTTAAGTTTTCTTCATTTCAGATTTAATCCACGAGTTTTGATTTTTTTTTCTTTCTTCGTAGCCTCGTTTGGACCAAGCTACCCATTCTTTTGAAAACTCAGAATTGGCAGATTTAGATAAGTTGAGATATAGGCATTGCCTTACAACACTCACAGTACCAAGAAGATGTATAGGATTTGCAAGGAGACGAATTGGCAGAGGTGGAAGGTAAAATTTTGTTTTGACTTGGGTTTTTGTTAAGCTAGAAGGAAAGGTGTAAAGAAAATATTGAGTTCTTCCAGATAATATCTCGTTTTATATTGCCTTTCAGGGTCATAATGGACCGAATATCCACAGAACATGACCCACTCCTGAAACAGATAGATCCTGAAATGCTGAATGGTTTTTCAAGCTCTTCCCAAACCATAGACTTTTCTTCTAATTTCTCTCGGACCAATGCTTCCAGTAAACATTGTGAAAATAGACTGTCCCTTTCTGAAATATTAAGCAATATCAGATCATGTCGACTACAGTGTTTTCAGCCAAGGCTACTAAATTTACAGGACAGTGATAGTGAAGAATGTACCTCAAGAAAACCAGGGCAGACTGTGAACAGTAAAAGAGTTTCTGCAGCATCTGTAGCTTTATTGAACACCAGCAAGAATGGCATATCAGGTAAGCTATCACTATGTTAAAAGCATTTCCTGATATTCTTTTCTCCCTAATTTTCATTATCTGTTAAATGAACCCTCACGGTAAATTCTAAAGGTTTATTTTTGTAAGCTCAACTTACACATTTTCTTTTTCCCAACCTAAGATACTCAGCCCTTTTATTGTGACTCACATATTAACCAAAATGTCCTAACTGACAAAACACTGACATCTTTTCAGTGTGTATGCCTGTGTGGTGAATGTTTTGGCAGACTGTGGAGGGTATTTTCTGTGGGCAAAGTGGTTATAAGCTGCTACCAAATAATCAGCATAATATTGTCTTATTTTGTTAAAGAAATTTTTCAATTTTGTGTGTCAGCTTTGCATAAATGTAAGCATTGCTCCTCGACAGCACTTTTGAAAGCTTTCTTTCTGAAAAATGAGTTTTTAAGAGGTTCCCTATGAATAGTTGTAATTTTTGTCTAATAGTATTATAATTGAGATTGGAAAATTTTTTTCATTAAGAGACATTGTGCTCAGTTTAATTTAGTATTCTTATGACCAGTATATTGTAAATAATGTATAATATCTCGAGTGTCTAAAATGCAATTTGATTTGTTTTCTCTTTTTCACATGTATACAAGTATGTGTAATTTATAAATCTATCTTTATAATGTATACATTGCAAATAATGCGTGATATCCAGAGACAAAACTAGGCGTGGCTTAACTTACAGTGTTGATATCTTTTCTTTCTGCAAAATATGTATATTTCTAAATTGTTTCCTGGATGGTGCATTTTGTATGTGAAATTCTGTTAAACTTTTAAAAGTGATTTAAAATCATTTTAGCTTTAAATTTGGTCTCAATAGTGTTCAGTCTTTTTTAGCTACTGACACTGCTTATTTTCAAATTTGACTTAGACATTTATCTGTTTAAAGGTTGTAATGGAAAATTGGATTTGTTTGAATGATTGGAAGTTGGCATATCATTTCTCCAAATTAGTTGGTTAATTTTCTCCTAAACGAACTTAGGTAAGGAAAATGGCATCCCATTATATAAAGTTCATGAGCCTGTGACATTTAATGAGCTTTTGAAGCTGAGATGAATAAATACATAATATGATTTGTCAGGATTCTTAGAAATCTAAAGATAGTAGGAAGTTGACGAATACTAGGTCAAATCTTTCAGCCAACTCCAAAATACTGTTTAGATTATATAAGTGAACTCAAACTATGGAACCACAAATTATACAAAATAATTTCTGCCAAAAGAGATTTTTAAAAAAAGCATGTCTATACTTAGAATTGACCTTTGATTGAGCTTATTCTCTAACGTGTAAAAACATGATTTTAGTATTTTCCTTTTCAAATATGGCCAGATATTTGCAGCTTTCTACTATATATTCCCAATAAACTCTAGATCTATTTGACTTGACTCTTTCCCAGAAAATGTATAATATATGTTGCATATGTTATTGTATCATCAATATTCTGTATGTGTTGGTCCATAATATAGTTTAGTGTGACTTAAATAATACTATAATAATCATTTCTAGAATTATATGGTACTGTCATGCATGCATCAGCATAAAAATAAGCATATATAGTACTGTCTTGGGTATGTGTGTTCTTCTCAGGGAACTTAAATCACAAAAGCAGATTGAACTGTAATCTAGGTATTAGAAGAACTAAAACTAAAGACTTCCTTTTAAAGCAGAGGGACTTGTTAACATTTAAGTAAAATAAAGGTATATTTTCTTAATGGAAAAATTCTTTTCAGTAGAATCAGAGAAAGAAAATAGATTGGGTTGAATGTGGCAAGTGAATAACCAAGAAAAATTAATTTCATGAGTAATTATTTAGGATTTTATGTAAAGCAGTGTGTTAAGTGTTTAAGTATTGTAAATTTTACAAGGCAGTAATCCTTACCTTCAAGAAGTCTGACAAATACTGCATACTCTATATAAATTATTATGACTTTTTTAGTTATTTGAAAGTCCAGTATTGTTTAACTTCATTTCTTATTTGCCTTAGTATGTTGAAAAAATAGATACCAGCAGCCTTTTGACAAGCTTCAAATAACTCACCAATGTTAGCATGTTGGATGGTTTTCTAAGAGATATGCCTGACTTTAAATTTTTTCCAGCGTGTCTTCTCATTCTTTCTTAAACTGCCATAAAACATTTGCAGTCATAAAGTTTTCAAATAGACAAAATTATGCTGTCACAACTAGTGGAAAATACAAGTATGGGGCACAGGGGATATCATGTGGGACAGATGTTTGGGTTGCTTCCAAAGGTGAGAATAGCATTCAGACTTTAAAAATTGAAAGATTTTAGTTTGACTGCTAAGGGAAACAACAAAATTTCAGTTGTAACTACTTAGCTTGAGTGTCAGATGTCAAATGGATCTTCAGTCTCTTTTCTTTATATTTTTTTTCCTTCTTGCCTCTCCACCTCACTCTCTCAACCCTCACATCACCTCTTCTTTCCTCTCTCCATAGCCCCAATATTGTGGTGTGTTTGTTAATCTGCCTTTAGCTGTTAAGAGCTCTTCGTTATGTGATGGATAGAAACGTGGACTGGTAGTGTAAATTTTCAAGGTTTACAAGATTTGTCCTCAGAATCACTCCTGTGGTTTATGTGAATTTCCACCTGAGTGTAACCACAAAGGCTTAAAATAGGATCTCCCCCACCTCCAGTCAAAACAAAACAAAAATTTGCATGTAATTAGCTGTAAATTTTTTATAACAAAGGCCTTTCTAGTTGATGAAGAAATGCTAAATAATATATTCATTTTGGTTTTTAGATAATCTTTACTGTCACATTAGGGTTTCTTCATTAAACTCTGAAAACTTGGTCTTATTTACAAATTGCATGACTCCTTAAGAATATATTGTCTTAGACTACTTTGGGAAACACTGCACTAAAGTTAAAAGATTGTTTCAGAAAGGTATAAGCATACTGTGTTGTGACATGGTCATCTAGGTCAGAATTTATTTCTTTTAGATTTTTATTTTTAGTTTGTGAAATAATACAAACAGATACAAATAAAAGATTTCATGCATACTCAATATTTTTGTAGGCTGATTGTTTAAGAAACCGTGATGGTAGAGTTTAAGAATTATTATACTAGTATGAAATCTAGTGGCAATATCAGGTATATATTGTTGATAGGTCATTGTTGGAATATAGAGGGGAAGATGCGCAGTAGTCAGCCATAAAGAGACCACCATATGGTCCCATGCCTGAAAAGTGAAAAATGAAATGAGGGATGCCTGGATACCTTTGAAAAGAGAATCACTGTTGCAGGGACGGTCACAAGTATTCTAAGAAAAGATACATTGATTCCCTGAACAATTAGGCCAACTGATAAATCCAAGATAGGCAATAAGTCCAGTTTATAGAAAGAGCCAGAAAGGTTAGGGGCTATAGTGAAAAACAGATTCTCACTTATATGTCAAAAAAAATATTTAGAAGTCAAGTGAATGATTAGAAGTTGGGGTATCATTTCTCCAGATTAGTCGGTTAATTTTCTCCTAGATGAACTTAGATAAGGAAAATGGCATCCTGTTGTATTTATGAGTCTGTGAAGTTTAATGTACAGTATGACACATTTGTTTATGTAAAACGGGAAATTTTGTAATAATTATACCTATTAGATTGTGTTATCTGGGAAGATTTGCAAAACTTATTAGGGAAAGGGACACTTCAATCTGGAATAGTGAAATATTGCCACCTTCACAAAATGTTCATGTTTATAGTTACTTTTAAACTCACAGGACAGTGAGGGGTGGAACAGGATAGAGATATGACCACTGTGAATTTCACTTTGAAGCTAACCAAAGAAAAGCTACGGAAAAGAATTTGACTTGAGCACAATCGAGAACAGCAGATAAGGTTTCTTTTTTGTAATGTTTCCAATTCCGCTCTGTACCACTACCACCCACCCAAAACTGGGCCCCTATCCTGTGTCCTATTCCTAGACAAATTTGTCCCCACTGTAAGTTGACCTTTTCCTAATATATTTTAATGCTTGCCTCTTAATGACCAAAGTCAATGCAAAAAAATCAGTCTCTTTTGGAAATGTTTTGTTAATTTTTGAAAGGAAAAGTAATTATTGGAGAAAATCCATTTTCAATCAAATTACCATCATTCACCTACCAGTGAATCCTTAAAATAACAATTCAGTATTATGTGCCATTACAACTAGACATTTCTTAACACTTTACATCCACCCCAACAAAATGAAAGCTGTCACTTAGAAAGGGGTGTCTTGTATGTGCTCCTCTATTTTGTGTTACGGTTGCTAGTTGCTTTTTTTTCTGCCAAAGTTGAAAAATTACTAACTAATGTTCCGGAAAATTGTGACTGTAGAACATCAGCTTACTTCAAGCACAGAACATAGTAAATAAAGAGGTAGATGTCAAGAATGGGTATAATACACTGAGTTTGTGATGAGGAAGAAGTGGGGAAAATGAATTTTAAAACAACCATGTTATATTGTTAAATTCAGTTTATGTCAGTGATTCTCAACTAGTAATCAGATCAGGAATGAGATTTTTCATATCAAAGTCATCCTAAATTTTAAGACTGGATAACACTGATCATTAATTTAATCTGGATTTTTAGGATTTTGATTCTCTTTGCGTAAAAGAATAGCGTTCCTCAGCAAATCAGTAGTCTGAACAAAACCAGGCAATAAATAGACATATCCCAAAAAAATGTAGTTTTATCAGTGTCTATTTTTAATACCTACATAAGTGATCGTTTCATAAAAGCAAGTATTTTTATTGACAAAGTACCTCTAGTTGACAAAGCTTTGTTAGCCAGCAACTACAAACCAAAAGTATTTTTTAATGAAATGTAATTTGTACTGCTGATTTAGGTACATACTTCTTTATAAATTAGTAAGATTTTATTGACTATGTGATGTAAAAGATTTTGGGAAAATTCTCATTCTCATTTCTTTATTTTGAGATCACCACTAAAAGTATGTTCTCTTTATTTGGTTTATTCCTCAAAGTAAGCTGCTATGACTCTTACCTTTTGCCACAAGACAAACTTTATGTCTGGAAAAATGCAACACTGGGTTTGAAGGAGAAGGCTATGCTGACACTAGATTCCAGGTCCCATTTCTTTTGAATTGGTACACTCTGTACACATAGGTCTTATACAGACTTATTTGGATTTAACTTAGCTTTTCCCTCCCTGCCTTTGTATCTAATAAATTATTTTTCATCTCTTTCCCAAGGTTTTCAAACAGCTGGGAACTCATGAATACTTCACATTTTCATTTGATTTTGAAGATTGTAAATTTAGAATTAATTTTTTTTCATTTAAAAATAGAACACTTGCAATGACTTTAACATGTTCAAAGAAAGGCATTTGATTTTATTGGTCATTCAGTAAGATAAGTAATGTACACTTCAAAAATACAGGAATAATAAAATTTTAGAGTGAGCACTGTCATAGCCCCAGGTGTTTTAATCTTTTAAAAATACAATTTCTATCAAAGAATTTTCTTTCGCTTATAGTCCAATACTGGTTTTAATGATAATGTTGCAGAACAGAAATGAAGTTACTTCTATCATTTTGCCAATCTCAGTGGCCTGAATCCCTCTTTACAGAAAATAGACTATACCAGGCATAATTTGCTCTATGTCTAATTTGCAATAAAAAAAATTTTGACTTCTCATTTCCAAGCCTTCTAAATAGAAAACTTTTGGAGGAGTAAGTACTGAATATAGTTTTTTAAAAACATACAAATTATAGAGTTAAGTTTTTATCAGTGATTCTAAACTAATGGTGAAATCAGGGATGAGATTTTGAGGGTGCATTCTCCAGCCTGAACTCCTTTAGGTAATTTTGATTAAGTTGTTCAGTTGCATGTAAAGGTAGACTCATGTTAGTTGGTATTTATGTGTAATCTTTTCTTCCCAGCTATCCTGTAGGACTCCAAAGCAGGGACCATTTTATATTTTGCCTCTATATTCACTCTTAACTCTTAGAGAAGCACTCAGCATCAGAATAGAGAGTAAATAATTGTTGATTGGGTAAAATAAAGCAATAAAGGAAAATGCAGCAAAATTAGTGTAGTACACATAGTCATGTGATTTTAATGTTTCTTGGCTAATAGTGTACTAACATCTATGGAAATAGCTTTCTATCTTCTAAGTCAGTTATCAGTGATCTACTTAAATATCAGTGAATAAAAGTTTGTTTACATTTCTTTGAGAAAAATGTTGACCTATTGTGGCTTTTTCATAGTCTTTTGAACAGAAGTTTCAGATGTCTTTATTTGAAATCCACTAATACAGTCAGCCACAGCATATGTATCATTAATTTTCTGGACACTTCTAATTTCTACCCCATATTTTTATCGATATAATTTAAGACATCAGCTCTGTTGGTCTAAACAGTGGTTTATGGTTATGTTAGATGAATATCCTATACTATGATATATAATTAGAGAAAAAATTTATGTTCACATCACTGTCATAGATGAAAACCAACAGTAGGAGTCATTTACAGTGTTGGAAATGGGCCTGCTTTCTTAATGCATTATAAGTTAGTCATTATTTATAATAATAAGTATATTAATAAAATTTATTATTAATTATAATACTTTATTATACTATAACACTTTATAATAACTTATTTGTATTAATAGGCGTTTCCTCAATATATAGTCACTGTAATGTAGAGAATTATGAGTGATCTCAAAGATAATAAGCCTGAAAAAATGGTAGAAAACTCAAGTTAGAACTATGCTATACAGTAAAAACTACATATAGAAACATTTTAGCTTGTGGTACGAGGTCATGGATATTAGCATAAGTCATTTTTGCTGAAAGATTTGTCATTTTTTTTACTAATGGGTGTATATTGTAATTTATATTTGGTTTTCATTTTAATTGTGGAATAATCTTACGTTGTATTCTACTTGTATTATTAAAAATACTTTTAAACATACTTATTTTTGAAACTAATGTCCTTTACCAGTAACAGGGGGTATCACAGAAGAACAATTTCAGACACATCAACAGCAGTTAGTTCAAATGCAAAGGCAGCAACTTGCTCAACTACAGCAGAAACAGCAACCTCAGCATTCCTCGCAACAGACACATCCAAAAGCACAGGTAAAGCTGTCTTTTAATCATGATTATGTCTTTTCCTTTCTCTCAAAGTTGTGTAACTTTGTTCAATT
Organism: Scalopus aquaticus; assembly: GCA_004024925.1. NCBI lineage: Eukaryota > Metazoa > Chordata > Mammalia > Eulipotyphla > Talpidae > Scalopus > Scalopus aquaticus. The sequence goes on from PVIJ01005325.1 coordinate 31,609, forward strand.
TTAGTCACATCACAAAGGATAAACATGGTATTGGTACTCTTAATTTTGAGGATCAAACCTAAGTGTGCTCAGTTAATTTACATCATTTTAAGGGACTAGTTGATATTTTCTGAAAAGAGCATTAATTAGAGCCAAATAGTTATTTATAACTTAAGAAAGAAATGACTACTTTTTAAAAATAGTCTTGAACTCATAAAAGTAATAACTAAATTCCTCCTCTTTCCTCCTCTCCCCCCCTCCCCCATATTTTTTCAAGGGTACCTTTCCTAATTCCCTCTTAAATGGTATTTTAGTGAATACACTCCAGGAGCCAAGGAATAATTCTCTTGAATTGTCCAATAAAGCCAAAGACCATAACTGCTTGCCTTTTTGAATCTCATTTCCCTTCAGATAAAGAATTGCCCCTAAGTGAAGTTGTCCATAGGCACCATTAAATGAAAATACTAGGGATAAGAATAAAAATAGCTCATACAACTGTAATTGCCAGATGAAACCAGCCTTGCTGACACCTGATAAGAGCCCTATAAAACCCATTTCAGACTTCTGGTCTCCAGAATGATAGAAGAATAAGATCTTGTTGTTTTGAGGCACTGAAAACAAAACTGTGTTTCAGAAGTATATTTTAAATTGGAGTCATTTGAAAACAATAAACTTTTGTTATAGATCTTGAGTCTTATTCCTCTGTGATTCTTAAAGTAATAATGAAGTTAACTCCATCTCAGTTGTAGCTCTCTCAGTACATGACCTGCCTGTAGTACGTCAGCACATTCTCAGAGGGTTAGTACAATGTCTGGCAAGCCTTCATCCAGCAACATGAAAATCACAGTGACTTAGGATGCATCAACATGCCTATAATATCCAGCTGGATCTGGAACTGGCCCACATCCTAGGAATATTGGCCATTAGTAACAATTAGCCAGGTTTATATACAATCAGGAGGGACAGTCAGTAATGTTGACTTTGTTTCCTCTTGTGAGTCTCTTGGGTAACCAGCTAAAGATACTCAGTTTACTTCAAGTTTAGGACAAGACCCTTTTTTATAATGTGACATAAGTGACTGTTGGTAATCTCAGTGATTTCATTTTGCCCATAAGAATGGGAATCTAGTTCATGCCAAGTGTTTTTAAAGACATTCATTAACACTTACTGGGAAAATTAATAGAACACGTAGGGTTTAGGTTTTTTAATCTCCTGGTTCTATTTCAGAAATAGGCACGTTTCAATTTTTAATCACATCCCTGCTTCATATTCCAAAAATAGTCCAGGGATTCTTAATCTAAGTACTTAAAACTGTTAAAGATTAAAAAGACAACAGTCTCTTGGGTTTGGCCCATTCCTTAATATGTTCATGAAATCATACCTACAAAATTGAGAGTTTAATTTTGTTATTTTACAGGGCTCAAGCACCTCTGACTGTATGTCTAAAACACTTGACTCAGCCAGCGCCCACTTTGCTGCATCTGCAGTGGTTAGTGCTCCTGTTCCAAGTCGAAGTGAAGTAACCAAGGAACAGAGCACTGGCCACAACAACATAAACGGTGTTGTCCAGCCTTCAGGTAAGCTTTGGTTTCATGTGGTACTGTAGCTCAAAGTTGAACTCACTGACTGAACATGTTAAATGTTTATATTTAACATTTTTAAATCCAAGTGGGTAATGTTGTTTAAGAAGTCCATCAGAACTCTTCAGAATTTCTCTGAAAAATGGGGTTGAACAGCTGGATGTTTTCTAGAAGTCACATACAGTCTGCTTCCTCCCATATTCACTGAGTTACGCACCTTTATAACTCCACCCTGCCTAGTTTCATCCACCACATTTTAAGAAACCCATTGCGCTAAAATCACTAACCATTGAGTTACTTATGCATTGCTAAAAAGGCAAAATATAATCCAGATTGGTCTATCATTAAATTTGAAGTCTGGTTTATCTACCCACTCTTATGTACTTCTCGGGTTCCTTCTGTTCCTTCTGTTGAGATACAGATTGCTGTGAAATAGTCTCTCAGCTTCTTACTACACTGAGTCCTTAAAGACTTGCTGTTCATGTCATCCTTCGACTACTGCTGAGATCCTGGGATTTTCTACTTGCTTTTACATATACTATTGGTCCTTGACACCGCCTTATAACTATGTTGTTACAGCTGTAGATTCTAATAGAAGTCTAACTATTATTTCTGCTTGCCCTCAACGTCCACAAAGGACCTCTCTGTCCTATTATGCAGTTTCCTAATATGGAGGGGGCAGAATATTTTGCAAAAACCTTTATGTGGGCCAATGAAAAAGATGTTTAGGGAGTTACATATAGTACGTAAGTCTATTGTACTTGATGTTCCAAAGCTCTTTTTGGAGAGGCCAAACTCCTAATTTTTAAGAGTTTAATATCTCATGACATGAATTAAATGATCTTTTTTTCCTCCTTCAGGAACCTCTAAAACATTATACTCCACCAATATGGCTTTATCATCCAGCCCAGGGATTTCAGCTGTACAGCTTGTAAGGACAGTTGGCCACACTACTACAAACCACTTAATCCCAGCATTGTGCACAAGCAGTGCTCAAACACTTCCCATGAACAATTCCTGCCTGACAAATGCAGTGCACCTCAATAATGTCAGTGTTGTTTCTCCAGTCAATGTGCATATCAATACACGGACTTCAGCACCATCGCCAACAGCCTTAAAACTTGCCACAGTTGCTGCCAGTATGGACAGAGTGCCAAAGGTTACTCCCAGCAGTGCCATCAGCAGCATAGCAAGGTGTGTGTGTGTGTGTGTGTGTGTGTGTTCTAAGTATCATTCTGTGTCTTCCAGGTATTCTATTCGAAGAGAAGGCCTTTTTGTTACTGCTCAAGCAATAGATATCTGTTGATTGACCTGCTTTTTCATAGATAGTGAATATCTGCTTTAAGTTCTATGATCTCGATTATTTAAGTCACTAGTAAGATACTTAAATCCTAGCCATCAATTTTGAGAAAATAAGGGGGGAAGCAAATTGGGAGACATCAAACCAAAATCAATATATCAGAGTCTATTTTAAAAATGTCATTTAACTCTTACACTTTTCTGTAGTTTGTACAGTCTGGAAGGTTAGAGTTATTACTTTTAAAATCTGTGCCAGGGTTTAGGTTTCAAATATAAAAATTTGTGTGTTCTTCAGCATCATATAAGAATGGAAAGTAAATTATTCTTTGTATATAGCAAGATTAAGAATATTCTGGAACTAAATCTGTGATAATGAATTTCAGGGTGTTTTTATATTTCTTTCTTTGACCCTAATACAGGAATACAGTTAATCAGAAAAAAAATTGATTTTCATGGGTTAATAACTACATCACCATAAACCTGTAAAACTAAACTATTGTTGAAAGTAATTTAAGTAATACTGTATTTCTTATGATTGTTCTTTTTGTGCATCATATGCTCCATCTATTGTAAAATAGCTTGGATTATTTTATGTATTTCATAAGTAATTTACCATTGGCTTCTACTTAAATATTATGTTGTTACTATCTTTCCTACATAACTCGTTGTAATTAAGTGAGTGGGAATCAATAAGATTTCTGAGATGAGAAAAAACTTTCCTCATTTCTGTATATAAATTATAAAAACTGAAAATGTTTTCGTGAGGTGGATGTGTAGTTATTAGCTACCTAAAAATAATACCTAAATACTAAATGATAACATATTCCAGAGAGTATTAATGTTTATTTCACTCTGCCTTATTATAGAGAGAACCATGAACCAGAAAGATTGGGTTTAAATGGAATAGCAGAGACAACAGTAGCTATGGAAGTGACATAACCTAAAACGTGTGACTTTGACCTGTGCTGATGGCGTGCAGTCATTCATATTCCAGCTGAATGCAAAAGGCGACTCTCTGTGGATCACAGAGCGTAACAATGGACCTAAATGGACTACAGTATATATCGGATATTAAGTCGATATATGATGTATATTTTGTAAAATTGGGAAAATCACTACCTTGTAAAATAGTTTATTTGTATCATCATTATTATTTCTGTTACTTGAATAGTAGATATTCATCATCATGCTTTTGCACTTGAATTTGCAACTGAATGGATTTTAAAAAATAATTCTTTAATGGGATCATGAGCATGAAATGGGATCCTGCATCACTTGTTTTAACTATTTATTTTGCCATGTTTACATTTTGTATCTTGTAAAAATAAATCCAACTTTGTGTCTAAAAGGTTAAAGATTCATAGCTAGGAAATGAAATTCTTGTAATTTTTTTCTAAAGGAACTGTAAAGTTTTCACTTGGTTCATTTTGTTTCACAATTTGACTAGATGGACTTTTTGGTAAATACTTTAGTGGCATTTCACTGTCAAATATGAAGTTCAAGGCAAAATAGTATTTTCTATTACTGTGCAGGGGAAAGGGATGGATCGATACATGCAAATTTAATGTAGTGACTCACTTTTCCATGTATTTTGAATGTATATTTCTATTTATAATACCAGTTTATAAAAAATAATTACACAGAAAAATGGACTAGGAAAAATTATGCATCTAGCACAAACTGTGCAGATAAGGAAATTTTTCAAGGATTGCATTTTATCTGAAGACTGCATATTTTAACTGGCTTTAAAACTGTAACACACCACATAAAGGATATTTTACCAGGTATGTATTGCATTATATCATTGCAATAATTATTGGAAGTCTAGATATCGAGCCATCCCAGGTGTTGGGAGGGGGGAGGGTTGTGGCAAGATTGTCTTTTCAATTTTGGAGAGTTTTCCTGTGGCTACAAGGCAAGTAACGGGTTGGAAAAAGTCTGACTGTAAACGTTGGACACCTTCATAGTGTAGTGTTTTAGTGACTTTTTTTATACGGTTCTTGTAAATTAGATACGTGTAGTGGTGTTTCAGAATGTTTGTTTATGCACTAGTTCAGACAACTTTCCCTGTTACTTGTTCTTGATAAGTGAAAACTGCAGGGAAATAAAAATACATATCAAAACATGGACATGCTGCATATGTGTTTATTTCACAATGTGCACACAGTGTAAGTGAAAATTTAAGGGAGATGATAGCACTTAACAGCACTTTTCATTTTCACAGTGCTTTCCAAGCATTAATGAAAAGAATTATAAGAAGCTCATCTGTGGGCATTATTGGATTTCAGATAATCCAATATAAACTACCTTTGATATGAAAAGTTCTTAAAATATTTTATGAAATGTAAGTGATTTGCAGTATAACATTCATTGAAATCTCATAAATGAGCCTCATTTTATAAATAAAAGTTTAGAGTAGAATTATATTGCAAGGGGGTTTTGTCAAGTAAGTACCGGAAAATGTAAATATTTTTAATGAATATGATTAAAACCATTTCAAACTTACATAATTTTATACTTTACATTTTTTATATCTGCATTCTCAAAAGTTGTAAATTGATGTGTCAGTTGAATTAACGGGCCAAGATTTCTGCTGAGAGTGGTTTTTATTCAGGTCATAAATGTATAAAGCAATTTATGGTCAAAACCATAGAAAAAATAAATTTAATTTCTTCATTGGTTGTGACCTACTAGGATCCATGCTCATTTCTGCCATACTACCTCTGGATTTAACTCGATGATGATATAAAGGAAATAATTTTTTGATTTGATATGTATTACGACTGTTCATTCTGCTTATAGTTGGATGTATCTCCGTGTTGTTGTTAAGAACTTAAAACAACTTTAGTGCCAATTTCAGAGAAAGCTTTTTTTTCCATTTTACTGAAGTAAAGCATGAGTAAATTTGCTTTATGTGATTTTTCTGTTATAAATGATTTAAGTAAAACAAAAGAACTATCTGTAAAGTTTCTGGAGATGTGGCAAATCCAGAACTTACCAAAGACTATGACCAAATTATTTGTTCCTTTAAAGTAAAATAGAAAAATAAGCCTTCCTTATTTTGATGGTTTTAACTGTTTTATGAATAGCATTTCAGTTACTCTCCCTCACATTTTTTCATTGCTTTTTAAAGCCTTAAGTGATGGGCAGTTACTTTCACCTTATTAAAGAACATTTCTTTTTTCCCCTGGGCAGTACCATCATCTCCTGGTTTTCTGAGAAAACTAGTGTTGGTACTTGTAGTTCTCATTGAGCTTCTAGAATCCTTAAAAGAGTGTATTCTTTGAGGGTGTGAGTAGTAGATTGGTTGGTTTGTTGGTTTGATTTTTAAACAAAAGGGTAACTCATGAGCTGGGATATCTTATAATTCAGTATAGGTTAAGATATTTATAAACTATTTTTATGCCTTCCTAAAGAGAGTAGTACTTCCCCAGTAATTCAAGATCATCATTATGAGAAATTATTATGGTATAGTTCTTAAGTATATTTGAAATTGTGTTGTGTTGCATGTCTTCTTTTGCAAAAGACCAAGAGAAAAATAAAATATTTGGAGAGCACATTTTAAAAATATAACACACATACTCTGTCTTTTTAAAAAATATGGACTATAGTATTTGCAACTATGTTTAAGTTTATAAGGTTATCAAGGTTATATTTTGGAGAGAGAGTAGTAAGGACAACTAAAATTTCAGAAATTTCTGAGTATGTATTGTTGTATTTGAGTGTACTTTTGAACAAATGCTTTACTTCTGAGAAAAATCTGAATCATCACAAGTACACTTTTGACTGAAATGTTTCGTTGTCCCTTAACTAATTTGGCAAACTACTAAATTTCTAAAGGTTTAAGTATATCTTGAGTAATTCACTAGTTACTGTATCTTGTAAGAAAAGGTATTTTTCATCATAACCACAGCATAATGACAACGAACATGGAGCATGTAGAGTTCTTAGTGACATTTTCTTTTAGTCCTAATAATATGTGTAAAATACTATTATTTTTCCCATTTTACAGACCAGGAAAACAGAATTTAGAGAAGCTAGATAATTGTCCTGTGACACATACATGGTAAGTTACTGAGCCAGGTATTAAACTTAAGTAGTCACCATACTTCTAACTGCTGTCTCCCATTTTTAACATGAAGTGCTCTTCAGAGGAGTACTTACTGCACTTCTCAGTCCATTCACAGGTGACATCTATAGCAGAGTTTTAAATTTCGTTTAGAAAACAGTCCTTCCCCACACTTAGACTACCAGGCAGTTAATGTTTGTTTTTCACCTCCCAGACTGAGTACTTTTGATCTAACTGGCATTTAGCCATTTGCCAAGCAAGCCCAAACCAATGAGTTTGTTTTCCAGCCTTAGCCCAGTAAATGCCAAAGCTTTGAGTCAATACAAGACAATGTGATCTTAATCTGGGCTAGGACTTGGTTCATTTTAGTTCATACTGGACCTTGGTTCCCCTTCTCTACACAGAGCAAGTTCCTGAAACTCCGTAAAGGGGGCCACACTGAGAAGGTTGGTGGCGGTGTACACGTGGCCTGTTTGTCATTGGTTCTCGCCAAGGAAGTAAACCATGTGGAGTTTAAGACGGAGCATGCAGTTGGTCTGGAGGTTTTCCCTTTTTTAAAATAGGGGGTCATTACTGTCATCAATGCTGAGGAGAATGGCAATTACATTATGTAAAGTAGTTTAGTTTATGCAAAACTAATAATTCTGACTTCATTGACAGTAAGTCTCAAAGGGACACAAGTACATATTTTTCAGAGGAGGTGAAATGGGAGAAATAAAGTTTAGAAGAATCTTAGAATTTGTTGAGCTGAGTTTTAGTCCTGTCTACCCCATTTAATCTGCTAGTGATTTTTACCATCTTCATATTTCTGAACTTGTCACAGGACAAATGGGTGAAATTAGATAGCTCCTAGTATCTACCTGATCTAACGCTCTAGAAATCAAGTTTCCCTGTCACTTCTCCCAGGTTAACTACATTGCTTTCCAGAGAAATCACCTTCCCTGTTGTTATCATCAATTGACATCTGCTCCATTCAAAAGCATGGGTAACAAATCAGACCCTATCTACCTTCCATGCCTTTTCCTGTCGTCTGGAGGAGGGACTACTTTTTTCAAACTTGGTCTTTTAACTGTGGCTTACTGCAAAGCTAGACATCTTAATGCGGAGAAGAGGATGGGAACATTGAGCCACATATTTTTCCAGCAGTGATTTATTTAGTATAGAATTTTAGGCTTGGTCTGTCTCAGAATGGGCAGGCCTATGTGTATGTAAAGACATCTTGTTTTTATGAAATCTTGCTTAGAATACACTGCACATTTGAATATAACCCTTACTACTGGCCCATTGATTAGAGTAAAATTGTGGGTGAAGATGATAAAACTATCTGAAAATTGACCCTCAGAGAAAAGAGCCTAGGATTCTGCAGTTATCTTTCATTGCTATAACAAGAGATTCCATTCACAGGGAAAGTCTCGAGTATACAAACTATTGATGTGAAGAACAGCACATTGTAATAAAAGCAATGACTTGTTCCATTTGCCAATGTTAAAAACCTTTAACCACTAGTGCATAGAACAACACTGGTTCTCCTTGTCCAGACCACCTGCTCTCTCAGGGCACCAAAGGTCATGGACCCACAGCTCCCGTCTACTGTCTCATGTGCTCTTCTCACTGCCGTAAGTAAATTTTAGTCAGTGAGCAATGGACTCAAATTAAGGATGGTGAAGATGCAGGATTTCAGCTTTTAATGTTAGTCATCTATGTTAGTTTTCTACCATTGAGTAAGAACCTCCTACAAACAAAACACGTTACAGGTTAGATATCTAACACAAGGCTGAAATCAAGGCAGCTGCTCTGTGTTCTCACCTGGAGGTTTACGAAGGGGAGAATCCACTTGCAATCCACCTACAAGCCGCCTCTTGTTGTAGATAAAATTCTTTTGGATGTAGAACATGTACCAGTTTGTTTCTTCAAAAGGAGCAGTGGAAGAGTCTACACTGCACAAAGTCTTTCGATTAAGTCAACTAAGAACTTTCATCACATCTGTAAAATCCTTTCACTTTTGCCAATTTTTAGTAGTTAACAAGCAGGTCACAGAACTTACCCACACTCATGGGGAGGGAAATGCACAAAGGCATAGACAGAAAGAGACAAGAATCAGTCACCTGGGCATGCCTGCCGCGTCCATGTTGTTGGGTTAACACCACCACACCACCTCTCACCTGAATCTTGCCTCCCCCCCTCCATTTTGATGTCTTGGATTAACCTCAATAGAATTACGTATTTTTAGAAAGAAACAATTTAAGGTCTTGCTAGTAGAAACATTTTGTTACTTTGTAAATCATAAATTCCACAATCCTGGGTATTGGGCTAGAGGTCAGGTCTGGTTTGGAGATAAACCAGGCTATTGTCAACACAATCTTCTTGTGTTCAGATCAGCTAAAGAAAGAATACACTGGAAAGAACTGGACAGTGTGGTCAGGGAAGCTGGAGGGCAGAGAGGCTGATTGCAGTCAGGGGAGAAGCGATTTCTAATTTCCTTTAGAAAAACTATGCAGAGGTAGAGTGCCAGTGGGTAGAGATGAGTGGTTTTGGTTGCTAAGGAAGTGGAGGTGCTGAGAGTTTAACAATGAGGAGGTAGAAATAACAAGGACATGGTCAGAAAGCCTCAGTTTTAAGTCCCATCCAGTATTTCTGTCATTCAGAAGTACCCAGGCAAGCTTATAAAAATACAGATGTGTGGGTCTCCTCCCAGCTAGTGTATTCAGAATATCCAGAGATGATTCAGTATACCACTTTTTATTTTTAAGAACTTTTGTTTACTTTGTGTGGTCTATTGGCTTTTATTTGTAAGCTCACCAGATGGTGTTTGTTGGTTGCAGTTGAGGTTGGGAATGACTAGTTTAATTTTTCTGTTTATTGTGATTGTGGACAAGTAACTATACTGAAAAGCTCGGAATTTATTTCATCTGGAAGGATTCTGTGATTTCCCTAGTCCCATTAGTTCTCTCCAAGCAAACTCCCTGGCCACTGGGAATGGTGCTTATTATGAAGAGTTCTTTTATAAAGCTTTTCCTTGTTCCTTTAAGGTTTTGAGAGTATTTGCTTAAAAAGGTAATTCTGTTTTGTAGTTCATTATAGATTAAAACTGGTTACTTAAATCTCTATGATAATTTTTAAATGTAATTCACACCTTCCCATTTCAAGCAATCTAAGTTCCCAAATCACCCCCAGAACATCAACATGCTCAGAGAGAATTGTTCCGTTCTGATGATCTAATTACCACTTTCAAATCCCTGTTCATTACCAGTGCTGGAGGCTTGTAGGCTCTACACCAAGGCTGTCAGTACACTCTTTCTGACTGTGTATCCGTTACTGTGACATTTGACTACAAGAACAAAATTACCACCCTTAAACTGTTTTAGGGAGAATTTCACTTACCTGACATTTGCACAGCATGTTGGAGCTTCTTTTGTCCTAGGACCTCTGACTCTGTACTCTGCCCTGCCGTGAATTTGATTACGGTCTTTATTCTGAGGAGTTTTAGGTCACTTTTCTCTTTAGCCCAGAATTCAGTTCTGAATTCCACTCTCCTGCACCCTGTGCTTTCTTTTGAAAGTCTCACACTCAACTTACCATGTACAATCTTTTGCCTGCATACTCCCAAACCTGTTATATCCACCACCTCTCTACCCTACCAACATCATCCCAGTCTTTGCCATTTCAGATATGGCACCCAATATGCCTGAGATTCATTTGGCTTCCTTCCTTTCCTCACCAGCCCTATTAGAATGCATTAACAAGTCTTCTGACATGAGCTCCAAAATACTTAGTCCATTTCCTTTCCTTCTGTCCAGACCACTACCATTTCATACACTGCAGCAGCCTCACGATACTTCTTGCTTTCAATCCACATGCTAGCAAATACAACCCTTTAAAAGTCTGTTCATTTCAGTTGTCTCCTAAAAACCTTCTCATTACATGGCTTCTCATTACATTTAATATCCAAATTCTTAGGACTGTAAAATCATCCACATCTTGCCCTCCCTCCCTCTTCAAACTCATTCCATATTTCTGCTTCACTCTTCTCACTGGTGCCTCACTAGTGCATATGGGCCTGACCTTAACAAATGATGTCTTGCCTCAGTGCCTTTGTGCAAGGATGTTCCTTGTGCCTTGAATGCCTTATTTGCCTGTTAATGCCTTGTTATTTTAGACTGTGACTGTCCCCTCTTTAGAAAGGTGCCCTCCAGCCATGCTTCTCTGTAATTCTGTGCCAGTACCTTATCTCTGAGTGCTACAAAGGAAATAAGTTTGTCTCTTTACCAGTTGTTTCAGGTGTCTTATGAACCTCACCATGGCAGGAACTTACTCTCCATCCTGTGCTCAGCACGGAACCTGGCATAGGGAAGTTGTTAAAAATATTTGTGGAATAAACAAGTGGATGAATAACGTTTGTGCTTTCAGTGTTGAGAGATTTTTATTTTTATTATTGCTTTAAACCAAAATATGGTGTTCACTTTCACCATATTTTCATTGTTTCATTTGCTTGTACTATTATCCTAATGGACTTGAAATCTTAAAATAATTTATGCTGAAATGGTTGACCTATAGCTTCAGAAACTGGTTTTCCTTGTGAAACTTCCTTATGAGGTTGCTATCATCTTTAATCCATAGTCTAGCAGATGGTTGTGGGTGGATAGTGGCAGAAAATAGGCTTTGTCTTAAGATTCTCAAAAGCTATTTTTCTGCTTATATTTATACAGAATTAGCAGTTGTGCTCAAATATAAGAAAATCTGGGAGCAGATTGGATAGCTTTTGGTTTTGTCATTGTGAGCTAGAAATAATCATCAATGATTGCTGTAAGTTTCATATCCTGGGTTTTTGGCTAATCAATGTTTTCTTGGGCACTCTGTTTTCTGGGAGTATTTTTGTCAGAAACCAGATTTCAACACAGTTATCAGGAATGTAGTAAACTATCAAAGCTTTCCATTTTTGCAATTTTGGAAGGGGGATGATTGCTCACACAAAAGCCACATCAGATGTTTGCCAAAAAATGTAATGTAAATAGCATTTGTACCCAGCTGTTGATGTTTAACACAATTCTCTTACAGATGTAGCTTGATTTAGGGTTAATTTTTCATTTATAAATCATTCTATGCTGACTGCTTTTCCTTACTCTTCATGACTGTAGGCGAAATGTGTTTCAGTGATTATGAATGAAGAACAATACTTTTCTCAAGGACTTAAGCCTTTTTCCGTTCTGACTCAGGAAATAGATTGCAAAGACTTTTTTATAACTAGAAAGGAGTCTTTCATAGGATCTACTCTAACACTCTTATTTGACAAATGAAGAAACTAGGACCCAGAGAGAAGAAGCTTGTACAGAGTCACCAATCTAGATAGTGACTGATCTAGGATTTATCTTAGAAGGTGGCAAATTCCTACGTGTTTTCTGAACAAAAGTTGGTCCAACAAATGCTCATTTAAGTGGTTTTCAGCTCATAGTTATAAGTCTTAAGTATGAAAGTCAGATGGCCACGTTATTAAAAGACAGATGGTTTATTATACATACTGTATCGGTTAGGTGCCCTTAAAAACTACATGCCTTGAAATTAGTATTTTAAACGTCCATTCTCTTTATAAATTATGATGTATAAGTAGAAGTTCATTATATTACACAATTTTTTTAATTACAAGGCAGCTTTTTTGTACTTAGTAATTTGATCTAATATCATTGAGTTAAATACACTTATTTGCACATATTTACATTAACTATACAGGTACCCCCTGCTTTTTAACATTTGGAATCATTTTTAAAACTTAAGCCACTAAGTTTATAAAATGAAAGATCTTCATTAGTATCGATTTTTGCTAACAAGGAAATCTGAAGAGATTTTCACTTTCATGACAAAAGTAAAAAAAAGAAGAAAAAACTAGCATTCCACATTTGTTTTGCAGCAGCTGTAATAGAGGCAGCACACATCCCTGACTGTGGTGAATGGTACCACCAAGCTTCTTCCATGAAAGGTGTGTCTTATTACATCGTTCCTGTTTTTATTATATGTTAGCATTATTTTAGGTTTTATGTGTTATTTGATGTGATATATAGGTTATTTTTGGGTCTGGAAACCCTCAAAATGTTCCATATGAATTAATGGTAATTGCTTCATTGCTTTCCATCACTTCAGCTTGTGAAATATTTTATAGAAACACGCTACTTTTGGATAGCAAGGAAAACTTATATCTTTCAAATTAGCATTTCCACTTGCAAGTCATAAATTACTGGAGTAGTGAACTCCTGCTAGCATGATATTCAAGAAGTCTATAAAGAGATTCTATGGAAATCTGGACAAGATGCCTCCATTTTTTTTTTTTATTTACTAATTTTCCAGAATATCTGAATTTTTTTATTCCACAACTGTTGAGTACTTATTGTACTTGAGTGCCATTGGGGATTATAAAATTTTAAGAGTCTTATAACTGGGGGAAAAAAGACATACGCATGTATACCCTCGGAGAGGATAAGAACAAATCAACCAAACTGCAGGTCTTGGTGCCAGTTCCTTCTGCCAGATGGAATGTTTGAATCCCTCTAACATGGTACCTCGCTTCTAGGACTTCACATTACTTTTGCAATAAAATTCCAACTCACTAATCTTTACAGTCTTTTTAGACCTGCTCCCTGCCTACCCTTTAAATCTAGTTAATAGAGATCCTCTCCTGTGACCCAGTGGCCTTCTTGCTCTACCTGGTAACAGCCACGCTTATTTTTACCACAGAGCCTTTGCACTCTGCCCCTCTGGAACACTCTCCACATCTTCACATGGCTGACTATAGTTCCTCCCATATAGTTCCCCACCTTTTCTAAATTCTGCAGTTAAACTATCACTTCACCCTGTTGTATTTTCATCACAGCATGTATTCTGCCTTACCTTCGCTTACTTATCCATCCACTTCCTTGCTTGTTGCCTGTTTCTCCTAGACTGTCAGTATCATTAGAGCTGAAACAAAGCTCTGTCTTTGTTGATCCTGGCTCTGTCTTCACCACCTCATACAGCAGGCTGGAACGTAGTAAATAGTTTCTAAATAAATAAGTGAAGGAGTGGTGGCATTAGGCTGATTGCATCAGGATTTCTTGAGAAGCTTAAAAAAAATCCTGACTTCTCAGCTATACCTCCAGAAGTCTCATTCATTCTACAATAAGTGCAAAATAATCTGGTTTTAAGTCCTTCTTTCTCACCCCCGAAAGTTGTTAACATGTAACCAGGTTAGAGATCACTGTACTAAAAAACCAAGTGATCCTTTGGGATCTCCCACCTCCCAATGCAATCTGCTCCTGCTCTGACTGCTTTTTAGCAAGATCTTCCTGCTGCTGAGCTAGAATCTTCATCTAATTCCCACCCAGTGGTCTGAGCCACTACTTTTTATAGCCATACAAAATACTGAAGGCCTTTCATAGGTTGTTTAGATGCAGGGATTCAGCAATTAAAACACTGGACACTGCTGTGTTTAACCACCTCTACAGATAACCATATTTCTGTATTAGCTTCTGGCTTGTTCCATTGTTATTCTATGCAAATACAAGCCAAAAAAACCCCACGAAACTCAATATTCTTATTTTCTTTCTTTTATACAAAATGGAGCAATCTAGATACATTATTTTAAACCTTTTATGTAAAAGTGTATCTGAGCAGTCTTTATCAATGCAATGGAGATTTCATTTTTTTTTTATAGCGAGACTATCATTGATCACATCAGCCTTGCTGAACATAAGGGTTGTTTCCAATCTTTTGCTCCAACAAACAGTGCTGTAATGATAGCAAACTTTCTGTAAAGGGCAAGATAGCAAACATTTTAGGCTTTTTGAGCCAATAGGAAAAAATTAAGGCTATATGTCAATACTTATATAAAACAAAAGAAAACAAATTTCAAAGAAATCTCATGAAATTCAGAATTCTTTGCTGAAACTTAAATTTTATTTAATTTTTGTTTGTCATAATGGTGCCTACCCCCCAATTTCATTGACATCTGGCAGATATACTTTTGTCAGATGCTTTATTTGTAATCTTTCTCATTCACATTGTTTTGGGTGTATCTCTTGATCTAGGTCTATCTCTTGATTTTAATAGGACACATAATCTCGTTACATGTTTTGATGTGAGAGATTTTGTCTCAGTTCTTTCATGTTTAATGCTTATTTGTGAAGGTGTTTATTTCATTATGGGATATGCTTTCTTTGTTCATTTTTATCATTAAAATATTCCTCTTTGTGTTAGGAAGGCTTCAGTTTTTTTGGTTTAGTGGCTGCCTTTGCATTTATATAATACCCTAAGTCCTCTTTCCTTTAAACATCACCTATTAATTTCCTACGTGAGTAATGATTTAATTTGCCTATCTTCCTTGCCCTTCCTTGCCCCGCTCTTTTCCATCACCCAGTTTTAGTCAATTATAACTTTGTTTTTATACTAAAAATACTCAAGCTTCTGTTATAATAAATGATGCCCTTTGATCCCCAGCTATTTCACAGACTATCACTGTACTTATTTTACTTCCCACTTCCTCTCCTATTTTTGTTAGTTTTATTATTCCAACATGATTAGAATACATAGCAACAACCCCTCATTCCAACCTTTATTATAATTATGATAATTCTTAATATCCAGTAGGTTAAGGATAATATTTTCTAAGAAACGGTTACTTTCGCAATTTTTCTTTTCATATGAATTTTAGAATTGCTTTCTTAGATTCTAAAGAAAACTTCAGACAGTTTGCATGGAATTATATTGAATCTTGTATAAAATGAATGGCATTTACCATAAGTATCTTTGAATATTTGTTCTGGGTCTTACTGATAGGCATGGTTTTTGTTACTATTGTACATTATTTGGAAAACCATGATTTTTATCATTAATCATTTGTGTTTTTTTCCATAATACCTGTGAACGTCCTTACCTTTCCTTCCTCTCCTTCTTCCTCTCTGCACTTAACTTCAAGCTGTCATCTATCCCCTGTACCTCTAGTGCACCCCAGCACAGCTAAATGACCACAGACATCATTTGTCCGCTCAATACCGGCCTGTGATCACACTAGTTAATCTATCATCAGGGCTAAGGTTATGCATTTCAGTTCTGAGCCTTATATTTAATAAGTACCACTATTTTTAATGAGGAGGCTATGACCTTAGCCAGATTTTAATGAGACCCTCAATTGGCAGTGGTAGAAGAGACAGCTCAAAACAGTATGGGAGTAGACCTTCCAGTAAGTAGCAGTTGGTAAAACGTGAAAAGCAAGGAAAAGAGAGGTCCCATGATTTCCTCCTCCCTCGGGGTCTCGTGGTTGTGCACCAGGCAACTTTTGCTTTCTACATCATTCTCTCAAGGAAGGCACACCACAAATTTGGACATGAACACCTGCTCCCTCAATTCTGTCCTTCCCATTCTTTCTCCCAGTTCTGTATCTGCAGTCATGACATCCTTTGGGTTCTCTGACTGTTTGCTGCCTTCTAACAATGTCTTTGTTACCTCTGGGGTAGGGCAGGTCAGGATGGTAGAATCATACCCAAAACTTATTTGGCGCTAGTATGGCTAATAAATTCACACATAGAACTGAGTGCATGAAGGCACTCAGGGTGGATCAGGCCCTCTCTTGCCTTTGAGCCTTTGTGTATGCAAATACACAGCTAAAAACACTGTCCTCTACTCTTAGCTACCTCTTGGGTTCTAACACTTACTCTTCTAGAGGAGGCCCCCTGACTTTTCAATGAAGCACTCTTCTCTTTATTTCCCTTTCACAACACCAGCACTTTAATTCATTAAAGAGTCACCTCATCAGGGCCTCTCTGGCAGTGTAGGTGTTAAGTCTCAGCGCTATCACCACTACAGCCTGAGTTCAAACCCCAGCCAGGGCGCTAACCCACATGGCGCAGCAGAACTCTCCTGTCTCTCCTGCTGCTCCCCTCAGCAGTGTACTTCGTAAGATCTGCCTGTTCTGCTCCCCACTCTGTCTCTGGTGAATCCTCTCACCCCTGCACCTCTGGCCTGCATCCCAGTTCTTCTATATGCAAAAAATAGTCACTTCATTGGCCTCTAAATTATTTGAGGTCAGGGAGGAACCTCAGGTGCCTTGTACACCAGTTCCTGGCATATATAAGGCACAAAGAATAACCTTTTCTCTTTACCAACTTAAGTGACTCCACCAAAGGGTCCCACCCTGCGTTCACTTAGATGTGACCCAGGATTTCAGATGATATTTGCACAGAAGCCTATGCTCCTCACTCCCTTGACAAGCTGTGTGTCCAGATGACTGTGGGCTGTGGTGCCTCCTCTGGAGCTCTGCCAGCTCACCTTCTATATACGGCCCCACCTTTGCCCCGGGAAATTTAAAATTACAGATGTAGCTTCACTGAGTCTGGTGGCATTTTTGTCTCTGTCCTTGGCACAGAAAACTGGCCTTTAGATCCATCACCCTCCAGATTAACTGAGCTTTCCTGCAGCTGATTCAGGGCCAGGGGTCTCGGGTCCAGAGCCAAGAAAGCTCTTGTACTAATTGATAACCACAATACCCAAAAAGGATGTCTTGAGGATGTCTTTGAGTTATGCACCCTCCCAGTGCTGGCAGCCACACAAGAGCTCTGCTTGGGCACTCAGCATGGTGGGTATGAGGCTGTTTAAAATTATCCCTCTGTTCCCCCCACTTGCCCCTCCTTGCTGTCGCTTGTCTCTCCCAGGCCTGGCCATCCAGGGACACTCAGTCCAGGGCTGGGAGTTGAGCTGTGGATTCTGGGTGGAACCTTATGGACTGCAGCAGGCAGGAAGTGGTGCAAATGGCTTCTGGGCCCTGTGGCTGTTGCTGGGCTGCAGGAACTAATTAGATTTCTCTCTTTCAAGAAATTGAGCATGAATTTTTTTCAGCCATGACAATGTCTCCTGTTTACCCCCACCACATTCTCCTAGATCCTGATGAGTACATACCAACCCCAATAAAAAGTGATTTCTCCAAAAAGAAGGCGGCATGCATTATGTTTGCTTGTTAGCACCCACCTCCAGTGGCATCTCACCTCTCTACTGATTAGGATTTTATCACCATTAAGTGTCCAGCACTGCTCTACAGAAATAGAAAGCAAGCTACATCTTAATTTTAAATTTCCTAGTAACTACATTAAAAAAAAGACACAGATGTAATTAATTTTAATAGTATATTTTATTTAACCCCTGATTATAACTTCAACATGTAACCAATCCAAAAATAATGAGATGTTTTACATTCTTACTTTGCTTAATGGAAGGCTATTTTATACTGTTGTGGCTTTTAATATTGTAGTGCCAGCAAGGCACGGAGCAGGTTCTCTATGATCGGGGCAGACGGGTAAAGGAGGAATCCTGGAGCCCTCGGTGGCTTTTTCAGGCCTTTAATGATCTTTCTACAACATTTGTAGTGAGGCAACCAGGTGCAGGCCAGGCAGGGGGGTCTGGGGGCCAGGAGGCTGGTCGGTCTCCTAGCCCCCAGCGAATCTTCGCTCTTTCTGGCTCTGCGGGGTACTCTCGTCTCCTTCGCTGGCCTCTACAGCACCCCACCGCCCCGTCTTCTGCCGCCTTGTCCTCCGCTGCCGTCGCCCTTAGGGGCCAGCCTCTGGCCCAGGTGCACCCACTCACACACGCTCACGCCACACTCCACATGCCGCCATCAGGCACGCGTGTAAAACCGCAGGTGTCGATCATCGATGCCAATGGCAGGAGGGCAGAAAAAGCCTGACCACTTCATTTACCCTACAGATATTCATATATATTAAATCAAATAAAAATGTACCAGTCAGTTCCTCAGTCACATTTCAAGAGCTCAGTAGCCAAACAGAGTCAGGCCACTGTGGGAGAGCGTGGCAGAGACAACTAGGAACACAGTGGTGGGTGTGATGAAGTCGGCGGGCTTACGGGTTTTTACTCATTAGCCTGTGCATTCACCATGTCTTTTATTTTCCATATTCTCATGCTTTGACCCAATTCCTGGAGATAGCAATTAACTTGCTTTGAGCGTGCCTTTCATAAACAAGCCAGCCAACCCAGAGCCCACACCCCAGCCTCCTTATGGGACTCACAACTCTGCCCTGATCACCCAGAACCCGCACCACTTAGGTTCAGGCTGTGCCCCCAGAGCCTATTGCGGGGATTCGAACGAGCCAATCCTATGCCTGTTCCTTCCTGTGGAAACTAGAATAAAGGCCCTTGTCCACGTTTCTCCTCATTCCTTCTGCCTCACGCTCCAGTGCTTCCAGATGCAGCCCGCCTCCTGTCTCTGGAGAAATGTGAGTACACCAAATTCCTTTCTTCATGATCATCATTTCTGTGTTGTCAGGTCTTATTGTACCTAATTAAAACAAATCCAGGATACCCTTAAACTGCCCTATTCGGGGCTCACCTTTCCCTTCATCCTCTGCCTCCTACCTTCTGGCATCCGTCTTACCTCTTTGTTCAGAGCCTGAAGCTCCTGTCTGTTTCCTGAGCAGAGCTGCCATGTACAGTTGTACAAGTTGTATGGAACAACCAGTTAGGCCTGTCCTGGGGGAACCAGAAGTTGCCCCTTTTATGAACTGGGGAGACCTAGGGCCTCCTCCCACCAGCCGCCTCCCTAACTCCAATTCCTCAGGGAGCCCTTCCAGATGTGTTTACAGACTTTCTGCCCCTGAAATAGAAGGCAGGATCCTACTCTGTAGGTGCTGGTGTTGCCCTGGAGTCCAGCCTTCCTTAGGGAGATCTGCAGGAAAGTGGCTAGAACTACCTCCTCAGTTGCTGTTTCTGCTTCTAGGTGGAATTCTGTAGAGGCAGGAAAAACCAGGGAAGCACCAGGGAGCACAGGTTCTCTATAGAGCTACACAGATGGGTCTAAAGGAGGGAGTTCTGCAGCCCTCGGTGGCTTTTAGACTTTTAATGGTCTCTTGTTTAGAGAGGCAACCAGGTACAGGGCAGGCAATGGAGTGAGCCGGGGGACTGGGAGGCTGGCCTCCCAGTTCCCCCACCCCCCTGGCAAATCTTCACTTTCTCTGGGCGCTCTGGCGGTGTCTCTTGGCCTCACTGCTGCACCCCGAATGAATAGTCCTCTGCTCCACGCTCTGTTCTCTGCTGCACTTGCTGCTGCTGCTTCTGCTGTTTATAAGCCCAGTCTCTGGCTCAGGTGTGCCCATTCACACAGGCCCACACCTTATTCCAGGCATCTGCCATCAGGCATGTGCATAGGCCTGCAGAGGTCCATCATTGACGGGAGGTCGGAAAAACCTGATAATTTTACCCTTCAAATTCTCACCTTCACTCCCCCACCCCATTTCTACCTGGGAGGAACAGGACCCTTCTCTACCTGCCTCTTGCCTGTAATTCAGCCGGGCTCAAATTTTTCAAGAATGATTTTTTAAAAGATTTATTTATGCATACAAGAATTAGGGTGTAGGCCAGAGGTGGGGTGGTGAGCGGACTCACCAGAGACAGAGCTGGGAGCAGAGAAGTACACTGCTGAGGGGAGCAGCAGGAGAGACAGGAGAGGTCTGCTGCGCCCTGTGGGGAAGCTCCCTGGCCAGGGATGGAACTGTGCTGCAATGGCTGAGAAGAGCTTCATCGTGCTGAAACTTAACCCCTTGTGCAACCTCAAGAATGACTGTTAAGAGTCTAGACTACATCAGTGATTCGCAAACATTAAGGTATATTGGAAAAAACACAGGGGGTTTGTTAGAGTACAGATCGCTGGGTCCTACCTCCTAGTTTCTGACTCAGTAGATCTGGCAGCATTGAATCCGCGTTTCTCCCGCATTCCAGGTGATGCCCGTGCAATTGCCCTAGAAGTGTACTTTGAAAACCTCTGCTTTAGTTGTAATGCTCCCTCCTGGGCCACCCCTGTGGTGGCCATAACCATTGTCCCTACTCCCCAAACTCAGGGGTCCCTGTTCAGCAAAGCATGATGTCTGAGCATTCTAGGAAGAGATTCTGTTCCGATGTGGATCATTTTGTTTCCCCTCAGCAAGTCTCACAAAGTCTCTTCATTGGCCAAGAACAAATACCCAATATTGTTTTGCACACTGTGCGTTTTAACACCCAGGTGATGGTGGTGATTTTCAAAGCTCCACAAAAGTAATAAATTCTGCCTCTCCCTTACCCTCAGCTGAGTGACATCAGGTTCTGATTCCAGGACAATAAGGATTTTCAAGGCTCATTATATGAGCTATAAACATCACAGGGAGAGAAAAACAAGAAGGGCCTTATTTTAGAGAAATCTATCTCTTCCTGGCTCTCTTTCCTTTCCCACTTGATAAAGATATTGGCTTTTCAGAAAACCCAGCTCAGATTATGAAAGCCTATCGGTGATACTGAAAAGAAATACAGAGCCCCTCCTCCACCAAGTACCAGCATTCCTTAGAGAGCAGGAAACCATTAAATGACAGCAAGTTGAAAACTGCCAGCAAGAGAGGCGATTTGCATGCAACATTGAAACCCCTATGCAACTGTCATTTCCAAGTTAGGACTGCCTGTCTGCAAGAACACATTGGATCATTCCCCAGATTGCTGCAGCCTCCAAACTTGGACCTGGTATTGTGTGCTGACGTCTGGCTACGCTGCCTCCTGGGGAGGAGGAGTGGAGGAGTGAGCAAATTTTAAAGAGCTCCTTAAATAAAAACCCAAATCATCTCCAGTCTGCGCAGTGGGAATCACGTCAGCCAGCCGTTCTTTCTCTGGTCACAGCCCACAAATGACTCAGAGAGATGGCCTGGAGTAGCCTGTCACTTAACACTTTCTGCACTAATGGGTAGGGCAATCTTAGAACCTAATTCTGAGCCATGCAGCAGGCTTTGAAACAGAGGTTCTGAACATTAAAACAATTTGGAGAGCATTTTGAAAACCCTTATGCCTGAGCAGCTCCCAAGACCAGTTGCAATCATGACTCCTGAGGCTGGAGGCTGGGCTTCAGGCATTTTCATCCCACCTCCACCCAGGGAACTCAGTTGTGCAGCCAGCATTGATCAGTATTGCTCTAAAGCCGCCAGTCACTTACCAGCTGGATGATATTGGAAAGCTGTTTAACTTCAGTTCCGCCAGTGATTTAATGTGGTGGATGTTACTTGCCCTCCAGAATTGTGGTGATTAGTACAGAAGGTCAATGGGCAGGTAAAGACAGCTCTGCACAGTAGCAGACCCACATGAGTACCTGATAAATGGCCTATTCTACTTTGAACTTGGGTTAGCAAATGAGGGAAGACCCTAGTGTTGAGAAATGAAGTAGAAAATAAGATTAAAGCCAAAATTTAAGGGGAAAAGAGAAGCTATGCATTATGAAAAAATTCTTATAATCATTTTTAAGATGAAGTATTTATATCCTGAGGATAGAATGAATCACTACAAATCAGTGATAAAAACTTAATCCAACAACAGAAGGTCAAGGGGTCTCCTTGGTGGTGCAGGGGTTAAAGTCTCAGCACTATTAAGCTGTCTCCAGCGGCAGCTAGTCATGAGTTCAGCATGAGTTTGATCATGCCAGGGAGCTAACCTATATGGCGCAGCAGACCTCTCCTGTCTCACCTGCTGCTCCCCTCAGCAGTGTATTTTAGTCGATCTGCCTGTTCTGCTCCCCACTCTGTCTCTGGTGGATCCTATTACCCCCCACACCTCTGGCCTACACCCCAGTTCTTGTATGCATAAATAAATAAAATTAAATCTTTAAAGAAAGTCAAAAGACTTAGACACCTCACAGAAGATAGAAGACTAACCAATAAGTGAATGAAAATATATTAATGCCTTTAGCAATTAGGGAAATGTAGATTGAAATCATGATGAGAGACCATACCCATTGTAACAGCTAGACTTCACAAGATTAATAATATCAAATGTTGGTGAAGATGTGGAGCAAATGGGAGGTTCATGCTTTGTGGGGAAGGGTATAAAATAGTATGATCACTTTGCATCTGTTTGGTAATTTCTCAAAGCATAGACTTACAATATAACTCCAATCCCAGCCCAGGAGAGATGAAACGTTTGTCTACAAAAAGACTTGTACTTGAAAGTCTGCAGTTGCTTCATATATGGGAAACAAATGTCCATCAAGTGATGAGAGAATTGATAAATTTTGACAACTTGATAAAATTCAAATTATAAATTGATAAACTGCTGTGACAAAAACATAAAATCATAGAAAAGTTATGTTGTGAGAAGAAACCAGATACAATGTATAATTTTACTCATGTATAGTCCAAAAGAATTCTTAACTATGGTGATAGAAATCAAATCAATGTTAATGCCTTAGTGAGTGGGTGGGACTTATTAGAAGGAGGCATAGAAATGTTAAGGATAGAGATGTTCATTTCTTACAGGGGGAGATAGATACCTGGGTTGGGTTGGACAATTTGAACATTGCTGAGGATGGCTACTGCAGATTGAAGTACCTCAATTATGTATAACAAACCAGAAATGACAAAAGTAAATGAAATTGGTCACCATCGGAGGAAGCTAGAGAACCACAACACTGAAAAATGTAAATAAAAGGAAAGAATTATTCTGCCTTTTTTTGGTATGAATTTCCTTTTATTTATTTGTTTTTATTTATTTATACATAGAAGAATTGGAGTGTAGGCCAGAGGTGCAGGGGGTGAGAGGATTCACCAGAGACAAAGTGGGGAGCAGAATATGCGGATTGACTGAAATACTCTGCTGAAGGGAGCAGCAGGTGAGACAGAAAAGGTCTGCTCTGCCATGTGGGAAGTTCCCTCGCCATGCTGTAGGGAACTTCATGCTGTAGTGGCTGCTGATAGCTTCATAGTGCTGAGGCTTAACCCCTTGTGCCACCAGGGAGGCCTCAATTAGGTGACTCTTGATGGACGCACACACTTTATCTAGCAAGTTTTCTTACTGCCAAAATTATCTAGCCTGAATCTGATCTAGTCTATCAATCTGACCGCCAATACAGAAAATGAGGAATTTTTTAAAGCTACCCATGGGACTTAATCAGCAAAATTCAGACTTGGGAAACTGTAGAACACAGGCTTCTTCCAACAAATGAGTTGTAAGAAAAAAGATGGAAGGGAAGCCTATGAATTAAAAGAGACTGTAAACACACATCAACCAATTGCATGATGTGGACTTTATTTGGGTTGCAATTGAAATAAATTATAGAAAAAATGACACTTATGGAACAATTGGAACTCTGGGTATTTCATAGTATTAATTGATTCTTAGGTGTGATGCTGGCATTATAGTTTCATATAGAAAAGGATTCCTAATTTTTTTTTGAGACCGAAATTGAAAAATTTACAGATGAAATATGGTATCTGGGATATGCTTCAAAATAATATGGAAGGAACAAATGAATGGGAATATAGAATAGATGAAACTAGATTGCTCCTGGGATGGTACATACACATCATGTTTCAACTGATAAGGTGTGCAGAAGAATTCACTATACTCTTTGCTATACTTTTATCTTGAAATTCTCCATAATAATTTTTTTAAAGGAAGAATGAGAGAAATTTTTATAACAGCATTACCCTGTTTGAGTTAAGAATGTTATAGATCCAATTAACTCTTGGCATTGATAGAGAAAACCATAAATATCTTTTCCAAAATGTGTAACATCAGATAAATAGGAACCAAATACTTGATTTCCAAATAAGCAAGGAAGGGAAAAGATATAAGATCCTTTAAAGTCTAATAAAGACAGAAGGAGATAAAGGAACAACACCAAAAGCTTTCTTGTGCTGAGTTAATTCCCAGTGATTCTATTTGTGTAAAGAAGACTCTATGTTTGTAAATGCAAGAAAAATGGAAACTCAGACACAACTTTTAGGAGAGAAATAGGATTTCAATGAGAATAAAGGCAGACTACCATCATATTTACTTGATATTATTTGTTCCTTAAATATAACTATAATAGTTTAGGAAATTTTATTAAAATGCTGAAAGAGATGACAAGTTTCATCTGTACATAGGGACTGGTTGACCTTGAATTTCAAGCTCAATTTCCTGAGGCTGGGCTAGTATCACGCTTTGCCCCACTCCTGCCCCAGGCAGTCCATGGAGGTGACCACTAATGATGCTTGGTGAATTTCTTTCTTCACCAGAGTCATCTTTTCCTTTTCTCCATAATGTACCACCTTCCCTCAGAACCCAGTGGTGCTGTTTGCCATGCAGTGAATTATTTTAAATGCAAGTGTTGTTGGTTTTGTTTTGTTTTGTTTTTCCTGGATCCTTGATAGGCATTTTCTTGTACTTCCCAAAAGACTTTTTGAGAAACTGTCTCTAAGCTTCTTGTGGTTTAATGACCTTCAAAATTCTGCCAGTTAGATTTTTTTGTCCTGTGATCACCATTATTTAGCGGTTCATCTTCTATTACCCCAGGGCCAGCAGCTGCTCCTATTCTAGGTTTCTCATTTTTCTCAACTCTTCAGTCTCCTCTCTGAACCATAACCAGTCTCCTCACCTTCAGATTCTCCTGAATACAATCCATTTTTCCAATGGAATTACTGATATTTTTTATTTCCTTACTTATCTCCTGTCTGGTTGTCCTATCTATTATTGACAAAGGTTTATTAAAGTCTCAAATTATTATAATAGAGCTGTCTAGTCTCCCTTATATCTGTGAATTTTTGCTTCATATAGTCTGCTGGTCTGTTATTAGGTAGATAAATGCTTATAATTTTTGGATCTTTTTGCTTTATTAAAACTTTTATTATATATGTGATATCCTTCTTTATCTCATATAAACCCTTCTGATTTAAAGTCTATTTTGTCTGGTAGTGGTATAGCCATCCCCCTTCTCTTTTGGTTGCTGTTTACATGGTATTTCTTTTTCTAACATTTCACTTTTAAGCTATTTGTGTCTTTAGATTTAAAAATGAGACTCTTGTAGGCAGCATGTAATTGGATTGTAGGTTTTCTTTTGGTTATTTTTTTTTAAATCCATTCTGCCAACCTGTCTTTTGATTGGAGAGTATAATTCATTTACGTTTAGAGCAATTTCTGATACAGAAGGACTTACTTCTGCTACTTTGCCTTATAAATTTTTCATTCTTCATTTCCTGCATTATTGTCTTCTTCTATGTTAATTTTCATAGTGGAATGTTTTGATTCCCTTATTACTTTGTGTATATTATTTAGTTATTTTCTTGGTGGTTACTGTGGAGATTATAGTTAACTTCCTAAAATTACAATATTTTAATTTGAAATTATACCAGTTTGATTTCAATAACAAACAAAACATCTCAGTACCACCCCTTTTGGTTGTTAATATTACCAGGTTACATCTTTATACATTATATGTCCAAAACCATGAAGTAATAATTTTAAAATGCATTAGTCTCTTCAATGATGATGATTAGTCTCTTAAATGATGATGTAGAAGACAAAGTGTAGAGTTACAAGCTAAAGTTACAATAATACAAACTTTCAATGTAATAATGATTTTCAAAAATTAATAGTCTCTTAGATCATGTAGAAAACAAAAAAATGAAGTTACAAACCATTGCTATGTTATTATTAGCTTTTATAATTACCACACATTTACCTTTACTGAAACCTTTATTTCTTCCTGTGGTTTCAAGTTCCTATCTAGTGTCCTTTCATTTCGATCAGCAAAACGCCTTTAAAATTTCTTGCATGGTAGATCTATTGGCAACAAATTCCCTTAACTTTTTTTTTTAATCTGGAATGTCTTAATTTCTTTTTCAGTTTTGAAAAATAGTTTTGCTGAATATAGGATTCTTAGTTGACTTTTTTTTTTTTCTTCAGCACTTTGACTGTATCAGCTCACTGCCTGCTGGCCTCCAAAGTTTCTAATGAGAAATCTGCTGATAATCTTACGGAAGATCCCTTGGATATAAAAAGTCACTTCTCTCTAGTTGCTTCAGAATTCTCTGTCTTTGTCTTTGACAGTTCATTTATAATGCGTTCCACTGTGGGTCTTATCAAGCTTATTTGGAGTTCATTAAACTTATTGGATATTTATATTCATGTGTTTCATCAAATTTGGGAGATTTTGCTGTCATACAGATTCCGTAGACTCTTTTCACTTTGCTTCAGCCTTTTATCTCTCTGCTTATCATACTCAATTAAATCCACTGCTCAATCTCCAAATTTGCAGGTTCTTTCTCCTGCCATCTCAAATCTGTCTTTGAATCCCTCCAGTGAATTATTCACTTCAGTTCTTGTAGTTTTTAGTTCCAGAATTTCTTTTGGGTGTCTTTCTAGGTTTTCTGTCATTTATTGTAGTCTCATTTTCTTCATACATTATTTTCTTGACTTCTTCCATATTTCCTTTAGTTTTTTGAGCATCTTTAAGACAGTTCTTTTGAAGTCCTTTTCTCATAGATTTGCCATCAGGTCCTTTATAGGGAGATTTTCTGTTGGTTTATATTTTCTCTTTGAATGAGCTATACTTTTGTTTCTTCATTTTCATTGTGGTTTTGTTGTTGTTGAAAACTGTATGCTTGGAGGCCTCCCTGGTGGTTTAAGTTGCAGCACTAGGAAGCTATCAGCAGCCACTGCAGCACAAGTTCGATCCCTGGCCAGGGAACTTCCCACATGGAGCAGCAGACCTCTCCTGTCTCACCTGCTGCTCCCCTCAGCAGTGTATTTTTTTAATAGTTATTTATTTTTGTTATCCATATCTTTTACATTATTGTGTGTTCCCCATAAGTTACCCACCACCTGTTCACCCATGGAGCCATCACCATAGTCCTCCGTGCTCCCGTCTTCCCCCCTCTTGAGCCCTACCCCTCCCTCCTTCCCTGCTGAATGCCACTTTCTTATTTGGTTCCCCTATATTCCTGTTATAAGTGAAACCATTCGATAATTTTCTTTCTGGCTTATTTCACTGATCATGATCCCCTCTAGGTCCATCCATGTTGCTGCGAATTGCATGTGTTTGTCTTTTTTGAATGCTGAATAGTATTCCATTGTGTATATGTACTACATCTTGATCCAGTCATCTATTTTTGGGCATCTGGGTTGTTTCCATACCTTAGCTATTGTAAACAGTGCTGCAATAAACATGCGGGTGCATGTATCCTTTCGCATTAGTGTTTTTGTGACTTTTGGGTATATTCCCAGTAGTGGTGTTGCCGGGTCATATGGAAGTTCCATTTCTAGCAGTTTGAGGAAACACCATACAGCTTTCCATAGTGGTTGGATCAATTTGCATTCTCACCAGCAGTGTAGGAGAGTTCCTTTTTCTCCACATCCTCGCCAACATTTGTTGTTGCCTGTTTTATTAATGTGCGCCATTCTCACTGGCATGAGGTGGTATCTCATTGTGGTTTTAATTTGCATTTCCCTGATTATAAGTGATGTTGAACATTTTTTCATATACCTGTTGGCCGTTTGCTTTTCTTCTTTGGAGAAGTGTCTTTTTAGCTCTTCTGCCCATTTTTTGACTGGATTGTTGACTTTGTTTTTGTTGAGTTGTGTGAGCTCTTTGTAGATTTTTGTTATCAGTCCTTTATTGGTTGTATTGTGTGCAAAGATCTTCTTCCAGTTAGTAGAGTGTCTGTTTGTTTTAATTATTGTCTCTTTTGCTGTACAGAAGCTTTTTAGTTTGATGTAGTCCCAGCTGTTTATCTTTTCTTTTACTTCCTTCAGTAGTGTATTTTAATAGATCCACCTGTCTCTGGTGAACCCTCTCAACACCCCACACCTCTGACCTACACCCCAGATCTTAAAGACATAAATAAATAAATAAAGGAGGGAGGGAGGGAAGGAAGGAGGGTAAGAAAAAATGTTCCATAATGTTAAAAAAATTTTTAAAACCTGAATCTTTGAATCTAATAATGTAGTGAGTCTGGAAGTCAGTCTCCCCTTTTCCCTGAGTTTGCTGGGTTTTGTTTTTGTTTTTAGTGTTAGGGTGTCTCTATACTAGGGATCATGGGAGTATAAATATAAGGTCTTTTCAGAGCCTATGCTTTTCCCTGGTCATGCATGGTGACTTTCTATAATAATTTCTCCCATACGTAAATTTGCTTTTGAATATTCCAATCAATATCTGCCTCAAAAAAAAAAAAAAAAAAGCCCAGGGAGGGGAAAAAAGAGAAAAATGGAGGAGGGAAGAAAATCAATGGTTCTTTAAACCACCTGGAAGTTACTTTAGCCAGAGGAGAAGGGGCTCAAAACAGTGGGGAGGATGCAACAACGGTGGCCATTGCTTTGTTGTCTGTGCTTCTGTGATCAGAAGCAGCAATTACTGATCTGAGAACAGATATTTGGAAGCCAGCATTCGCTTTGCCCGCCATGGCTCCTGCAAGCTGTGTGCAAGCTGCTTCAGGAACATGTGCACAGCTGCCTGCCGTGGGGCCGAGGGGGATGGGTAGCTGCTGCTGTGCTAAGCACTGAAATGGACTAAAATTAACGGCATTTTACCATCCAAGCCTTCTGAAAGTTGCTCACTTTCAATAGACCCCAGAATCCCCAAGTAGTCACACTAGACAGTTTCTGCCAGTGCAGTTGTTATCGAGGTGGGAAGACAGACTGCTGGTGCTTCCTATTTACATCTTCGCAGAATCCTCCCAGGGCTAGTTTTTATCTCAATCTTTGGTTTTTTTCTGACTCCATCCAGACTGTTTTTAATAGTCTCTTTGTTCAGTTCTCTCTGGTAAGCTAGCTAGCCTATGATTTATGTAACTGCTCTTAATTAAAAGAGCAATCTTAGGCTTGAACATACTGTTTCATATAGTTGGTTCCTTTAGTGAGAGTTTTGGGGCTCTCTAAGGAATGGTCTCTCCCCTTGGACAAACTCTCTGAGCCCTGGGGGATGTGGTAGCCCCTGACTTTCTTGGCTTGCCTCTCCTCTACAAGGGAGCAAGGGTGGTGGAGGCCCCAATGTTCTTGGTTTGTCCGATGTAGGCTAGAACCTTTATCCTCTGGTTGAGGCTGACTGGCAGAAGAGAACTCACCAGTAAACCAGCTTCTTTAACTCAGAGTTGGAGGGATGAATAAAGCTAGTGGCTTGCCTCTCACAGTGTGAGATGGTAACCGTTGGCTGGGAGATAAGAGGAAAGGAGTCCAGTCTTCTTTACCTCACCTGCTTGGAGTGAAGCTTCTATCACACTGAGTGGGCGAGGGCAAGGCATGTGGAGTCTTGGTGCAGGCGCCACAGACCTTGCTCTTCCTACCAAGTTTAACAGCTTTACCTGAATAAATGTTTGTTTTATATGCCCTGAGGACTTACAGAGACTTCAAATAGTTGTTTTAAAAAGGAGTTTTTACCAGGTTGTCTTCTTTTTCTGGGGAATGGGTCTGCAGAAACCCTCATGCCACCATCCTGGAAGGGGAACTCCTCACCCATTTTATGTTCCTCTGATGTGGAGGTTTCCGCCAGGTCATCCTGACTGATTTCATTACTTTGTTTAAAAATTTCAAAATTCATGTGTCGGGAACCGCTAGTGGAAATTTAAGATCCATTTTCCCCTCTGTCCTGGCGCACAGAATCACAATAGTATTTGAGACAGTCACACAGCAGCTAAGAGGCGCGGGCAGCCGGACGGTGTGAGTGCATGCTGAGCTGGGTGTCGACGCCACGCAGAGGAAGCTGCTGTCAGGACGCAGCTGAGTCATGGTCATGACCCTTTGTCTTTCTCGTTGCCTGGAACCAGTGCACTTGTGGTCATCTTGAATGTGAGGTAATTTTTTAAAAAGATTTATTTATTTACACATACAAGAGCTGGAGTGTAGGCCAGAGGTGTGGGGGGTGAGAGGGTTCACCAGAGACAGAGTGGGGAGCAGAACAGGCATATCAACTGAAATACACTGCTGAGGGGAGCAGCGGGTGAGGCAGGAGAGGTCTGCTGTGCCATGTGGGAAGCTCCCTGGGCGGGGATCCAACTCCTGCTGCAGTGGCTGTGGTAGCTTCATAGGCTGACACTTAACCCCTTGCACCACCAGGGAGGCCCACATGAGGCAATCTTGAGGATGGAAACTACAAAGTGAGAATGGCAAAGTAGAAACATAGAAAATCTTTTGCTTTGATCACTGGGTCCTTTGTCATCTCCTGATGCTGCTGTATCGAACCCGGATTACCTCTTACAAAGAGTATAAATCCTTGTGTGTGTGTTTTCTCAAGTGTCACCTCACCTGACCCCTTGATGATTAGGAGTGTTTTCTCTTTCCTTTGAATTCTCATAACACTTATCTCTGACTCCCTGTAGCACTGATACCTGATGTAACATCTCCCCCCACTCCCCGCCCACTTCATATTAAAGCTATTTGGGTTTATGCCGAAAGGAACCAGATGGCTAGCCCAGATTCTAATAAAATCTAGCCCAGATTCTCCAAGGCTGGCTACGGGGGAGGAATCGCAAGTGAGGAATGCTGGCTGCACCTCAGAGCCCTCAGTCCTACCCCGAGACGCACTTTTTCTTCTGGGGCTCACTCGCGAATGGCTCCCACCACCGGCACTGGCTCGCGGACTGCTGCTTCGCATCGCAGGATTGGGCTCCTGTGTGAGCATATACGACATTCAACTCTTCCCTGAATTCCATTTAGTACCTCTGAAAACAGCTATGGAATTTTTTAAATGTTATTTAAAGCTCAGGGTAACAATGAGTAAATAAAGGAGGCAAAATAGTGCCAGGCAAGCTTTCTGCCTTCACTTTGGAATCACTGCTGCACGCTCCTCTGCCCCCAGGTAGCATATACTTCAAGTCTTGTCATCTTTAGATTCTAGTAGCAACAGTATCCAGATGTAACCATTACGTCACTTGAAAGCCTTTGGCATATGAAGTAGACATCTGTATCTGGCAGGCCCAAGCTAAGACCTGCATCCTAATATTATCGTAAACTTGGTAATTAAGGGAATAAAAAGGCAAATAAGCAAAGAGTTCCTGTCATTTAAAAGCTGTCTTATAGAGTTCTTTGGGCCCTAGAAGCAAATTTTAGTGATACAAATATAAAATAAAAATCCTCTTATGAATGAAGGTGTTTGAGATTAGTTCCAAGGAGCTAAACTTTCTTAGAATTTTTGTTTTTTGAGAAGAATTTGTCAAAATTTAATATAAACTTCATATATCTTAGTGCAATTGTGTAGTCTTAAGTCAAATGAAGATAATTCCTACATGTCTCTTAACTGGAAGAAACATTTCTATCTACACTGAGTTGCCAATTTGCCAAGAGTTTCCTTTTATTTTGTTCTTGCTGGGATTCTTAAATAATTTGTTTTTTATCAAACCTCCATCTGTACACTCACACATCCAGCTTTCTATATTCCTGCCAACATGTGTCTATCCCTCCTTTTATCCATCATCTATCCCTCCATCTATCTACCTAAAATTTTTTCCCCTACACCAGACCACCTGTGCCCATACCCCATCTGTCTCACCTCCCAGCCCGTTCCCCCCTCACCCTATTCCCGCTGGCCACCATTATCTTCTTTTTGCCCAGTTCAAATTTCACTGCTTCTATTCTCTGCATTTAATTGTTGGGGTTTGTTGTTTTTTTGTTTGTTTGTTTGTTTTTGTATTTATATTCCCCAGCTGAGTGAATCCACCTAAAAGCCATCTTTCACTTTATTGCTGACTTCACTCAGCATAATCACCTCCAGATGATCCATGGCACAGTTTCATCTTTCTCCCCAACTGTGTAATATTCCATTGAGTATATGTTCCATGGTTTCTCTATCCACTCATCTGTTGAAGGCCAGATGGGTTGGTTCTATAACTTGGCAATTGTGAGCAGTGCTGCTATGTACATAGGTGTAGACATATATTTTTGTATTAGAGTTTTCATGTTATTTGGATAAATATCTAATAAGGGCATTGCTGGGTGATACGGAATTTTCTTGAGAAATGTCTATACATTTTCCACAGGGGCTGTGCCAGCTGGCCTGCCCACCAACAGTGCATGAGAATTCCTTTTTCACTGCATCCTTGCCAACATTTATCTATTCCTTTCCTTTTAGTTTGGCCATTCTCATAGGGGTGAGGTGAAGCTCATTGTGGTTTTAATTTGCATTGTTCTTACAATAAGTGATGGTTAACATTTTTTCATATGTCTGTAGGCCATCTGAATGTCTTCTTTAGAGAAGTGTCTATTCAGGTCCTTTGCCTATTTTTTAACAGGGTCTTTATTTCTTTGTTGTTGGATTGTATAAATACTTTGTAAATTTTGGAGGTTAACCCCTTGTTGAACACATGGTTGGCAAATACATTTTATCATTCTGAAGGTTTCCTTTTTGTTATTGTGATGGTTTCTTTTGAGGTACAAAAGCTTTTAAGTTTGATAGAGACCCACTTGTTTATGTCTGCTTTTGTTTCTCTTGTGGTTGAGGTTGAGTCCCCAAATATATCTTTGTGGCAAATGTCTAATAGTTTTTCCTCTATATTTTCTTTCAAGTACTTTATATTTTCAATTCTTATGTCCAAATCTTTAATCCATTCTAAATTAATTTTTGTGACTTCCTTAAAATTAAAGACAGTAAAATGATGTCATGTGTTAGATGCTTGGGTGAATTGTTTTTCTGCAGATTTTGATAACTTTTGAAGAAAATGCCCTTTACTAAGAAGAGGACTAGGTGGTTAAAGAGCAATCATAGTAACTGGGTCTTGGCCTTATACAGAACACTTATATTGGGCCTCCCTGGTGGCGCAGCGGTTAAGCGCTGGGCTGTGGAGCTGTCGGCAGCAGCGATGCGAGTTCGACGCCCGGCCGGGGAGAATCCCACATGGTGCGGCAGACCTCTCCTGCCTCGCCCACTGCTCCCCTCAGCAGTGTACTTCTGATCTGCCTGTTCTGCTCCCTACTCTGTCTCTGGTGAAGCCTCTCGCCACCCCACGCCTCTGGCCTGTACCCCAGCTGTATGTATAAATAAAGAAATCTTTAAAAAAAAAAAAAGAACTCTTATATTAACCAAAGAATGGAGGTTAGGAGATAATGGAGTTATTTTCATGGGCAGGTGACAAAGTATGGTCAAGAGTTAATGGTATTACTAAAAATAATAATAGAAACGCTTCCACAGTGCTTAGTCTGTGCAAAGGACTAGTCTAACATTTTACAAGCATTATTTCATTAATTTTCATAGTAACCCTTGTGGTAGTATAATTATCACCCCCATTTTGTGGATGGAAACCTGAGGCACAGAGAAGTTAGGTGACTTTCCCAGTCATTCTGCTATGAAGTGGAGCTGAGCTTGAAACCCACGTAGCCCAGCCTCAGAGTGTAGGTCCTAACTTTCTCTGTTGCCCACTTAAGGGGAGTGTCCATTTCTCTCTACTTGCACCTGAAACCCTGAGCTCTTGTCAATGGCATTTCACTCCCTTTAGAAGTTAAATAGTCCTGATGAACAGAAAAATGAGAATTTCATCTGTCTGTTTTTCATCTGGTCACTTTATTGAACTTGAATTAGGTATGTTAACCTTTTTTTAAGATTTATTTTATTTATTTATGCATAGAAAAACTAGGATCTAGGACAGAGGTTGGGGGAAGGGGTGAGAGGATTCACCAGAGATAGAGTGGGGAGAAGAACAAGCGTGTCTACTGAAATACACTGCTGAGGGGAGCAGCAGGCGAGGCAGGAGAAGTCTGCTGCATATGTGGGAAGCTTCCTGGCCAGGGATCGAACTCATGCTGCAGTGGCTGCAGGTAACTTCATAGTGCTGAGACTTTAACCCCGGTGCCACCAGAGAGGCCCAGGTCTATTAACTTTTTACTCATGTTTTCAGGGTGTGGCAACCATCTTTTCTGCTATTATGTACAATTTTGCTTCCACTTGTCCACAGCTATACTTTCTATTTCTATATTGCCTTACCATATTGACTGTAGCTTATGGAATATTAAAATGGGATGAAGTTTTAGAGTGGCTACAAGAAGGGTAAATATGAGATCAAAGAATGTAAGGGCAAATTGTGTGGTTAGTTCCAGCAACAATTTAGGTGTGATGTCACTAGCTGAATTGTTAAGAACACAATAAGAAATATGTGAGAAAGATCTTTTGAACAACAACAAAAAAATTATTGGGGCCTCCCTCGTGCGCAACAGGTTAAGTCGCAGCACTATGAAGCCAGCCACGGCCAGGGAGCTTCCCATATGGCACAGCAGATCTCTCCTGTCTCATCTGCTGCTCCCCTCAGCAGTGTACTTCAGTAGATCTGCTTGTTCTGCTCCCCACTCTGTCTCTGGTGAATCCTCTCACCACCCCACACCTCTGGCCTGCACCCCAGCTTGTATGTATAAATAAAGTACATCTTTAAAAAAAGTTATTGAATGATCAATAAAATAGATACATCCTACCTGAAACAGTGCTCTGCCTGATGATGTTAATTTATAACAGATATGAGAATCAATAGAAAACATATGTCTGGTTTTCCAAGGGGAGGTAGGAGGAAGGATGAAATCACAAAATTCAGTTTATGATAGATTTGCAAATATATAGATACATTTTATCTAACCATCTATCCATCTATCAATTAACTGATCTAATTTTAAAAACCACATTTCTAAGGCTCAGTCTTTGATCCTTGAACTATTCAGTTTCACTGCCTGTCTACCTGCTCCAAATTTTTTTCCCCTAAAAACCACTAGTATCCTCCCCCCTCAAGGATTTCATGCATTCTGTTCCCTGTTCTTAGTTGAAATGGCACTTAGTCTTTAAGCCCTCCAAACAACACCACCAGGAGGCCTGAGCATTTATTTCCAAAGCACTTGCCACAGGTGTCATGCAGTAGGTGTCTGTGTGATTGAGATGTCTGCTTTGCTCACTGTCCCTAAGCTCCATGGGGGTAAGACTGCATCTGTCTCCACTCTGTCCCGGGTGCATGGCCTCCAGTAGAAAATCCAGAAGGTACAGTGAATGTCATCATGCAGCAAAACTGTATCTTAAAAAATTAATATAGTGCTTTCTAGTTTATGGAGTTACATCTTATCTGCTGTGCCCCATCTTGTCTTAACAGCAGCCACTAGAGAAACACAGGCAGGGGATATGTTCTTGGCACCTCACAACTCTGCAGTCTTCCCCCCTGCATCCTCTCCCTCATGCTTACATACATCCTCATCATTTACACCCCAGCAGAATTGGGCTCTGAACGTGACATGCTCTTCGCACATGTGGGTCCTTCTCTCTGCTGGGCCTGTGCCCCTGATGTGGGAGATATTTTGTCCCTCCTGGGCCCTTCACCTGCTTGTGCTCCCCTCCCGGGTACTGGGAGTCCTGGCTGTTAACAACCCCCAGCTGTTCTCTTCTCTAGAAAACCGCCCTGCTCCTGACATTGGAGGGGGTGGCTCGCACCAATGACTGACTGACAAGGGACACAAAAGCTTGTGGAAGCCCTGCCCTGAGCCTCACTCCCTGTTAAAGAAAGTACTTCCTGGTATTCCTGTCAGGCTCTGCATCCAGGGACCCCAACGTAAGAAAAAGCTGTCTTGTCTATCTTACATCCTATAAAACTTTTCCACCAGAGAAAGTCATTCCTCTTCCTGGAGGTGGTAAGACTGGTGAGTGTGGGCAGCGTGTTCCTCGAAGAGGCGGCACCAGGGGCACCGAGGGGCAAGGTGGTCCCAGCAGGCCAGCAGGGGTGGTGGTTCTCTATAAAGTCGGCACTATGGAAACCACTCAGCCCGGGCCTGGGGATGAAGAAACCAGGAAATGGCTATTACTGTGTAACTGTGTCCTGTGCCTTCTTTCCTTGGTGAGTGGGCCCTCCTTGTGGGAAGGGAAGCGATTCTCCTAAACCTTCCTTCTCCCACTTCTGGTGCCTGAGCACAGAGGAAGGTGGGTCTTTGAGTTATCCACACAGGAAGGGGCAACCCCAGTCTCTCAAGTTGCCCTTGAGTTACCACTGCCGCTGGAACGCTCGATGTCTAACCTCCCAGACAGGCCCAGCGAGCACCTGACACCTTCTTCCACCTGCATGAGGCATGTTTCCCTTTTACAGGTGCTGACAATATTCCTGTCTGCCTACACCCCCAAAGGGGACCCCACCTCTCCTCTCTCCCTTAAGAACATGGCATTACCCTGTGAAAGCCTCAGGTCCCATCTCCGAATGTACAGAAGTGAGCCCCAAATCCATACAATTATTTTCCATATCTTAGTTCCTCCACTAGTTGTTAAACTCAGGAAGGCAGGTGCCCTGTCTTGCTTATCTTAGTAGCTCCATGTGGCTTGTCTTGATCAACATCAGCAAATGAACAGATATCAGAGGATAGGAAAGAACATGAATATTTTCAGTTAATTCACTTAATCCCATGCATAATTGTGCTGGCTCACTCTGAAGCCTCTACCTGGCCATGAGAACACATGTGGGCCAGCCTCCTGGAGTGATGTGAGAGACTCATGGGGTGTGGAGAAGAGGCAAGACCATTTTGGACCAGCAGAACATCAGCTAATCCCCTGATCTGCCAGGGAGTCCAGCCCAGTGATTCATAGCCTGGCCTAGCTCAGCAGAAATGCCTGGTAACCCATAGAGAAAGAATACTTGGTGGCTATTTTAGGCCACTACATGTTGGAGTGATTTGTTACACAGAAATAGCTAATATCTTCCTTCTGTTCCTCCTTCTTTCCCTTCTTTTTTCTTTTTAATTTCTTATGTGTTAGTATGGATATTTTTCCTTGATAGAGTGTAAGGACGGAGTATATTTCCAAATTTCTTTTGATTCCTCATCACCTGAACAAGAATAGTAGACACCATCTTTCTCTAGACCTTTACCCTTCCTTCCTTGTCTTCATTGCACTTACTGCTGTGTGACATAGCAGGACCACAGTCGTTTTTTGTCTGCCTTCTCTGGAATGTAAGCCAGTGAGGATTTGGGCCTCATCTGTTACTGTTGCATCTTCAGCACCCAGATCAGTGCTTGGCATTAAAGTATTTTATGTCTACCTGTGAAATGAATGAATGAGCTGTTGAAGCACTGGAATAAAGATCTCTATCATATCTATGTGTGTGTGTGTGTGTGTGTGTGTGTGTGTGTGCGCGCGCATGTATGTGTATATCTACACATACATGCACACATGTATATATATATATACACATATATAAAATCTCTCACACACACATAACTGAATGCTTTTATATGGGTTAAATAGAATAAAACTGAACCGTGGATTAATTTTCAAGGCTGGTGCTAATATTTGCTGAAAAGGCAAGATGAATGTCAGTAAAAATGGACAAAGAAACCACATAAACTGTTAATTTTCATTAGTCAGAATTAAAAGGCTGAATGTTGCCAAATATGTGTATCGTAGGAGTAAGAAGTCCTTCAAATATGGTTGAGGAGTTGTTTGCCAAGTGGGTTCAAGCTGTCACCCTGCTTACAACCACTTACACCAGCAGAGCCTAGAAGCCTCACTGGTGTTGGCAGGGTTGGGCTTTTTTAAGTGCTATGCCAAATTCATCTCTTTTCTGGGTCAGTTTAGAGTCTTTTATCCAGTTAATTCCTTGATAATTCTGTTAGGCTCTCTCTCCTCTCAAAAGGAAATGGGTCACTTAAGGAAAAAATAAAGGCACCTCCAGATTCCTAGGCTATCTACTGGACACTTGGAGCAGGTAAGTCAGCTGGCTCCCAAAGCAGAGGATATGGGTGGCAGGCTGACCACATCATGTTAGATCTGGGTTCAACTTACTGTCACAAGAGTGTGTGTGTGTGTGTGTGTGTGTGTGTGTGTGTGTGTGTGTGTGTAATTGGCAGAGGGAAGCAGAAAACAGGGCACTTGTCTCTGGTAGAACCAAATCTGAAATGAGTGATGTTATGGAGGACACAGTGTTGAATATGGCTGTGTCAGAAATCCACAGGGGAAAGGATAGGTCTCTTTCATGGCCTCTCTTATTCCAAGTTTCATTGCTATCAACACCATGGTGTTTTCCCAGCACTCCCCTCTTCCTGGACCTGCCCAAGGGAGGTTTGTACCCAAACCACTTGGTTAAGGGATTACTTCTAACAACCATGATTTTTAAACTTGGTGTTGCCCGTGGTCATAGTTGATTTGTCCAGCAGACGCAGCTTACCAGAGCTGAGTCCATCAGAGTCTTTCCCTAGAAACTGAAATAAGGTCTGAGAGAGCCAGAACTTTCATAAATCTCCAACTTGTTGGACAGAGTTTTTAGATGCTAGGGCCAGGTATTCTGTGAAATATCCTGGAGATGCTAAAGAACCAGGATACAAAGAGAAATAAAAGAAAGTGTGTACAGAAAGGAGCAAAGACAAGGCAGAGAGAAACTTATAATATTCAAGTTTATATCATATATCCTGATTCTAGTTTATTTCTGAGCCCAGGTACAGTCCAGTCTTATTTCTTCAGGAATTATAATTGTCTCTCTCTCTCTGTTTTTTCTTGAGCCAGCTCAAGTAGATTTCCGTTGCTTGCAACCGAAAGAATTCTAAGTAACAAAACCTGGATTATATAACTCCCTTGGAGTCATTCATACTGGGTATGTCCAGTTCCATTCCCTAGGAGAGGTGATATATGGCTCCCAGGCCAATTCCCTTAAATATCAAAGATGAAAGGAGCCCAAAAGGCTGGAGCTATTTATCCAAGTCTCCAGTAAGTAAGGTCTAGTTGTTTGACTTGGCTGGACAGTGAAGTCAAAGGAGCAAGATCAGAGATCCCATGGATAGAATGATGAGTCTCTCTAATTCCACCCCTGAATTCAAAATATCTAACTGGTATTTCTGTCTAGGCCCTCAACTCTTCTTTCATCTAGTTACTCCCATACTTAAAAGCTTCCAGTGACTTCCCACCCACTTTTTCAATTTTAGTTTATACAACTTTGCACGTCTTGTCCCTTAAATGTGCGAGAGCTGGTATGGTGTTAATACTCTTTGTAATCTCTGCCAAATAATAGGCATTTCCTAATTACTAATAAGGATGACTGATTTCTCATGCACTTAAAGATAATTTGTAATTCTTTTGCATATTGAATTTTTATGCTTTTGGCTAGTTTGTCTAATGTACATTTACAACTATCATATTGATTTGTAAGAATTTCTTATTAAAGATATTGACTGCCATATATGTTGCGAAAACTTTTCTTAACTGATTTTTCTATTTTATTATTTTCATGATTTTTGATGTAGAGGATTTTATATTTTTATGAAGTTTAATATATCTTTTTCCATTTGATAGTTGATGACTTTAATATAGTATGGCTATTATTTCTTTTATAATTTCCATATATCTTATCTCTCAATTAGCCTGAAGCTCTGACAAACGGTTTGTTTGCAAAGTTATACATTCTGCTTTATTTCAGTGTAAGTTATCAATAAGTGACATTTAGTTCATTTATTGGTTGTTGTCACAGGGAGTCTCTAAATGGCCCCAATAATCAATGTTTCCTGATATTTACATGTGAGTATAATCTCTTGGAATGAAATGTGTGCTGACCCTATGGAAGTTCTTCGAATCAATGGCAAATGGCAAAAATGAGCAGGCATCTGGTGATACCTAACTGGTCTTGTGAGGCCTATGTGACAGAGACTGAGGATGTTCTCTGGCCAAAACCAGTGAGGAATGGAAGCCTGTCAACAATCACATGACTGAGCTTGGAGGTGGATTCTCCCCCAGTTGACCCTTGAGATGGTTGCAGCCTGGCCACATGGGAGACGGAACCTGGGCCACAGAATGCAGTAATTGGTGCTGGATTCCTGACCCATTGTGAGATAACTATGTTATTTATTTTTTTAAAGATTTATTTATTTATGCATACAAGCTGGGGTACAGGCCAGAGGCGTGGGACGGTTAGAGGATTCACCAGAGACAGAGTGGGAAGCAGAACAGGCAGATTGACAGAAATACACTGCTGAGGGGAGCAGCGGGCGAGGCAGGAGAGGTCTGCCGCACCATGTGGGATTCTCCTCAGCTGGGTGTCGAACTCTTCGCTTCCGACAACTCCACAGCACAGTGCTTAACCGCTGCGCCACCAGGGAGGCCCAACTATGTTATTCTAAACCACTAGGCATTGCAGTAATTTGTTACACACCAGTAGCTAAGTTACAATTGTTGGAAAAAAGACTGCTAGTCTTTGAGTACTTTTGACTTCTGTTAAAGAAAACCCCCATCTTATTTACTTCTTGAAAAATAAAGGAGAATCTCTATAGGGAACCACATCAACCCTGGAAGTCACAGTGTTTCTATTTAATATATATTCAAGGAATTGATTTGCTGAGGATGCTGCTGTATTTCTCCATTGTGGGTAATAAATGATATGTTTATGTTTATTCTTCTTTCCCACAGTGTCTGAGGAGGCTGGAGCTGCTGACTAGAGGAGCCCCTGTATTTTGCTGAGCACAGCGATGAGCTCTGGGCTGCAGGCCTGTGACACAGCTGGGACACCAGTGATTGGCTCTGTGTCAGGGGCCAAGAAAGGTCAGGAGTCATGTAGCGAGTTCGGAGTGAAAGAGACCCTCCGTGGTTGCATGATGGCAATGCAGGGGCTCTATTTGGAGACATGAAATATATTTAGTGATTTTTAAGTAGTTCACTGTGGGGTATGAAATGAAAATCTCTCATCTGTGATTCCAGGCACATTTTTAGTAAAGCTTACATTACTTCTTAATGCTTTCCTCTAAGTGGAATTTTAGAGGAACTACCAATGCTGGATCCTGTCTCCAAACAGAGCCCAAATTAATTTAGACACAGTTGTTGGAAGATGAGGGAATCACTGACATCCAGGTGACACAGGGATTGTGCCAACTCAGCCTGAGATGGGCAGGGGCCTGCATGGCCCTCACTTCCTGTACCGTGACCCCTAACCCGGCCCGGCCAGTCCCTACATGCAACCCCGTGATTCTCATTGTCAGGCACCACACCGCCCCGCACTCGCAGCCCCTCCTGATCCAAGACTCAGAGTTTGGCTTTTTTCTCTCCATTCCTTTTCCTCCTCAGACTCAGTGTTT
Source organism: Scalopus aquaticus (assembly GCA_004024925.1). NCBI lineage: Eukaryota > Metazoa > Chordata > Mammalia > Eulipotyphla > Talpidae > Scalopus > Scalopus aquaticus. Next base: position 73,303 of record PVIJ01005325.1, read on the forward strand.
TTCTGTTTTTTTTTTTTCCACCGAGAGCCCTGAGTTTTTTCCTGTAAGAATTAATACTAAAGGTCTAATCTAGCAAAATGAATCTCAGTTGCTGTGTCAGCTCTCCTAGAAGTAAAAGGGCTTTTACCTTCAGATCAGCTAATGTCATGTTAAAGGGAACCAACATTCTTTGCTTCTTTCCCACTGAGCTGGGTATCTAGACATCTTGAACTGAGGAGGTACATTTTAAAAGATACCCAGATTTCCAATTCCAGTAATACCCAGATTATTTTTGCAAGCTTTAAAGGGATTTTTCAACATCTTTAGAAACATTTTCATCTGTTCATTTGGTTTCTAATCTTCACTAGGGGCAGATTTTTTTTGTACTTATAGGAATGGAACTGGGCCTGGGCAATCAGAAACGATTAAACCCACACAAGAACCTGCAGACCCAGGGTCTGAGTTAAATGGCTGTACAGTGACTGCTGAAGATGGGGAGCTGATGTGAAAATTGAAGCAATTACCTAGATCACTCAGGCAGAAGAATTTTTGAGGCTTTTTTCCTTGAACAATCCAAATAATTGCTTCAATTTACACTTCCTACTGCCAGTAGAGACTGGGACAGAAAGCGCTCTCTAGGAGCAGGCTGAATAGAGAGAAGCAGAGTGCTCAGGAAACGGTTCTGAGAACTCAGGAGATAAGAAGGGGGCTGGGGGGAATTCACATGCTTTGGCCTTGATTTATTCCAGGCTCAAGCAGGTCAAAGCTTCTTGTTGCCTGAACAATCCAGATACATCTCCATCTTCTGTTTCATCTCTACAGTGAAGATTTGGGGCCATGTTAAGTGTGGCTGGTAGAAGCATAGTAGCTGGGGATGCTCTTAACCTGTGCTAGCTGGTGAATTCCTCTTTTCATTAATGCCTCAAAGGCCCTGTAAATCTCTGCCTGGAAAAGGTTTTGCAGGGTCAGGAAGGAAGGGACTAGAGTAGGTGCTCTCCTGGAAGAGCGTACCATACCTGTTAATTCGACCATGAGCAGAAATCAGGGCAGCTGGGCCTGATCATTTCCCTGAAGTGAATGTTTCATTTGCTAGGAATCTTGGGGTTTCATTTCTACAACAAAAAAAATGTGCATTTGTTGAATGAATGCATGGAAGACTTTTATTGAATTACCACTATGTCCCTGGTATTATGCCAGGTCTTGTAATAATAATCTTTAATGAAAGAAAGACACTTATTGAGTTACTGCTTTGTGCATACTACTATTCCAGGCCTTGGAATAATTAACTTTATATTAATACATGCCTTTTTTTTCTCTTTCTCATCTCATTCCTCCAATCATTTCACAACTTCCCCCAAATTTTATTTCCAAAGCAATTTACCATATATTTCTCTCGTCTCACTTATCTAGAATGGATAATATTTTCAGCACCAATTTCAACTGATAAGGTAAACAATAATAATTCAGAGAAATTAAATACATTTTTCCAAAGACAGAACTTGCTAGCAGCAGATCTGGAATGAAAAGTGTGGAATCCTCAACTCCAGGCTCCATCTACAATGTAACATCATCATTTCAAGGTTCGTGTTTTTTTTCCTTTCCCCTTGCCATTATGATCATGATAGACATGGATTGATCATTCAGAAAATATTTATCAGATATGTAAATAATACATGACCCCCACAACATAGATGAAGGAACAAGACATATTCATAAGACATTTAACACAAAGGAAAACACGGTGAAGTGGAAAGAAGTAGAGCACAGAACCAGATAGCAACAGCAACCTCACTGCCAGACAGCAACTACTTAGGGGCTGAGTCTGAAGGACTGATGACTACAGAAGGCAAAGAGATGTTCAGGCAAGTTTCATAAAATCGTATTCTATTAGTTGTGGTAAAACGCACAATATATAAATGTCACCATATTAACTACCTTAAGGTATATAATTCAGCAACAGTCTGCAATCACCACCACTCCCTGTTTGTTTATGCACACAGAACTGGGGTATAGGCCAGGGGTGTGGGGTGGGGAGAGGATTCACCAGAGACAGAGTGGGGAGCAGAACAGGCAGATCAACTGAAATACACCGCTGAGGGGAGCAGTGGGTGAGGTAGGAGAGGTCTGCTGCGCCATGTGGGAATCTCCCTGGCCGGGGGTCAGACTCTCCTGCTGCATCGGCTGCAGATAGTTTCAGAGGCCAAGACTCAACCCGTTGTGCCACCAGGGAGGCCTAGTTCCAGAACTTTTTCATTAACCCAAATGGAAATCCTATGCAGGGGAGGTTTTATAGAAAATCTTACAGATTCTTGGGGGACAGATAGGACTTAGTGAGGCAGAAGGGCATAGAGAATCCTTTGGGCATATGTAAAGAGTCAGAGCTGACAAGATGGGCGCAGTATTTGGAGAATGGTGAGGAGTGAAGGTCTAAGAAGGAAAGTAAGTTTGGGTGGTCCAACTGGGTCTTCCCTGAATTACAGCAGGATTTAATCCTACCCATTCCATTTAGGGGCCAACTTTCTCTAACCTGGTTGAGGCAGAAGTGTCAGTCCCCCATCTTTCACTGAGGGAAGAACACAATTCCTCAGTGGTTGCATTTCTAAACATCTCGAATCTGCAGTGGAGTCTCCACTCTCTTTGTTTTCTGCTCATGCCCTGGATATCCAAAATATGGAGATGGTCCTTCTGCAAGAAGCTGCTGCTACAACTTCTGCCATATGGGCCTTGGCCAGGAACTGACACAGCGACTGAGATGCACTTTACTAGATTAGACCTTTAGCATTAATTCTTATAGGAAAAAAAATTCAGGGCTCTGGGTGAAAAAAATAAAAAACACTGAGTTTGGGGACTTGTTCTCACTACACATTAGGGCAGGGTGGAATGTATGCCAGGGAATTAACTCCAAAGGACAAAAACATCTCTCTTCCCTCTTTTTAAATGTTTTGTCCCCTCCATTTATTTGAGTCTTTCAGACTTTATTATAATTGATATATAATATTGTACAAATTTATGGTATACAACCTGTTGACTGGATACACATAAGTATTGCAATATGATTTCTGCTATAGCAATAGCTCCATCATGTCACATAATTATGATGTGAGATCTATTTTCCTAGCTGTTAGTGTTGTAACTAACTGTAGTCACCATGCTGCATATTATGCAATTACAACTACTGGACTTATAGCTGTACCCTTTGACTTTTTCTTCTTTGACTTTGACTTCTTTCTTTTCCCCCAGCCTCTGACTCCCAATAACTACATTCTAGCCTACTTTTTTTCTTTGTTTTTTTAAACTTGAGATTTAGCTGACATATAACATAATGATTATAATATATATACATATATAGTGAAATGATTATAATATATATACATATATAGTGAAATGATTACCATAATGTGCATAGTTAATAGTTAACATTTGTCAACTTAGTTACATTTTTTTTTGTGATTAAAAACCTTTAAGATTTACCATCTTAGCAACTTTCAAATATATAATACAGTATTGTAAGTGTAGTAACCATGCTGTATAGTACATTCTTCAGATTTACTTATCTTCAAACTTACAGTTTATATCTTGTGAAAACCCATTTCACCTACTTCCTAGTTCCCATTTTGGCAACCACCATCTGTCTTCTTGATCTATGATCCCCTTTTTTTTTTGACTCCACAGATAAGTGACATCATGCAGTATATTTATCTGACTCATTTCACTTAGCATAGTGCCCTCAAATTCTATCCACATTGTCCCAAATATCAGAATTTCCTTCTTTTTAGTAACTGAATAATGTTCCATTCATATATCTACATATGAATGGGCAGATACTATTTCATACATACATATCCAATCATCCATATATAGACACTTAGGTTGTTTCCCTGTCTTTGTAAATAATGCTGCAGTGAACATGGGGTGAAGATGGTGATTTCATTTCCTTCAGATAAATAGCCAAAAATAGAATTGCTGGATCATATGGTAGTCATAATTTTAATTTTTTGAGGGACCTTTATTCTGTTATCCATAATGGCTGCACCAATTTACAATGCTAACTACCATGCATAAGGGGGCCTATGCGTTTATAGAGTTATGGTAAAATATAGCATAATAGCATAAAATTTATATCTTATTGCATCAAATTGACCATTTTAGCCATTTTTAAATGTACAGTCTATATTATTAAGTACATTCACATTGTTTTGCAGTCATCACAAACACCTATCTCCAGAATATTTTCCTCTTCCTAATAACACCCCACTCCTACCTTCCCCAAGCTCCTGGCAGCCACCATTGTTTCGGTCTCTATGAATCTGATACTCTAGGTACCTCATGTACGTACTACTGTACTACATATAGTAGTAATACTTTCGTGCCTGTTTATTTTACTTAGCACAATACCCTCAAAGTTCATCTGTGTTCTAACATGTGTCACTTCTTTCAAGGGTAAACAAAATCCCATTGTATGTATTTACCACATTTTATTTATACATTCATCTACATGTGGACACTAGAGCTGTTTCCATATTTTAGCTATTGAAAATAATGCTGCTATGAACACGGGTATACAAGTAGCTGTTTGAGTTCCTGATTTCAATTCTTTGGAGTATATATTCAGAAGTAGAATATGGTAATCTATTTTTAATTTCTTAGGAACTGCTCTACTGTTTTCTATAGCAGCTGTACTATTTTACATTCCTTCCAACAGTGCACAAGAGTTTAGATTTCTCTACATGTCCTTAGTTTTTTTGGTGTTTTTGATAATAGCTGTCCTCATGGATGTGTGAAGTGGTATCTCATTGTAGTTTTGATTTGCATTTCTTAGTAATGATGTAGAACAGCTTTTCATGTACTTATTTGTTATCCATATACCTTATTTGGAGAAATGTCTATTCAAGTCCTTTGCTTATTTTTAAATTAGATTGTTGTTGTTGATTTGTAGGAGGTTTTTTTTATATAGTTGTCAGTCCCTTATCAGATATATAATTTGTAAATATTTTTTCCCTTCAGTGAATTATCTTTTATCCTGTTGATCATATCCTCTGAGGCATAAAAGTTTATCATTTTGATGTTGTTAATTTAGTTTCTCCTGTTCCCTGTGCTCTTGTGCTAACTCCCCTTTTTTAAAACCTACCTAGCTCATATTCTCAGTTGAGCCTTCTCAGCCACTGTTCAGCAGCTATTCTCTGTACTCTCATTTGTTTCTAAATTGCCTGAGGGAAAGGACTTATTTTGCAACCTCCCCTGGAGTAGGGAGGGCATGAGCTATATTAGTCCCCTTGAAGAGAGTTCACTTAATGAATTTAAGATTATACAATGGCAGCATGTGTTACTGCTCAGCTAGTAGTGATAGATGGATAGATGAACAAATAAGTGAAATGTGAGCCCAGAGGACCAGGACAGGCTGGTCCCTGTCCACCCCAGGGTATCTATCCATGGTTCTAACCTTCTTAGACAAACCAGTATTGTGAGGTTCTGAGTATATCCTGATGGGCTCAGAAATTGGACTGGCCTCTCCAATATATAATGAAGTTGACCACTAAAGATGATGGGTAGCTGAGTCAGAGCCTGAGAACTAATGTGAAAACAGTGAGGGGGTAGCACTTGGGCTTTTGTTCACCTACTTTTACTGCCTCAATTTGGCACTGTTCACAATAGTTTATAGAAGTTGATTTTAGTAGGTCTGTCTTCTCAGCTAGAGAGAGAACTTGTATTCCCAGATAAACTTGAATGTAAGCTACAGATATGTTCCTAAAATTAACCAAAAAACTTACTGTTATATGATCATTTGTTCAACATTTAATAATAATAATGACAGTAATAATGGCTAATATTCAAGGGTTTATATACTATGTCAGGCACCACACTAGGTGTTTTAATTCTTCTTTAAATTTAATTACTTCTTCCAGTCCCCTCAAACATTGTATGAGACATTATTCTGATGATAGAGGTGAGGAAAATAAGTCTTGTTGTGGGCCCTATAGTAGTAAGTGACTGCACGGAGATTCTCACTCAGACAGAGCTTCCTCCTACTTGGATTTCTTACTCAGTATGGTGCCAACTATGCCCTAGATGTTAGAGACACAAAGATGAAAGATGCCATTGCTCATGGAAGTGTAGTGCTTGTGCAGAGGAGATTGTGAGGACAGGAATACCACTGACCCAGTGTGAGTCAGGCAAGTTTTCCTAAGGAGAGACAGTTGAACTGAGCCTTCAAGGACAGGTAGCACTGGAAAGGGAGAGTAGACATCTAATTGGTCTGCCAGCCCATGACCTCATCCTTCTGGGAATTACTTCCCTCTTCTCTTAGGAACCTTCCCACTGTGAGATTCTTTCATGATCTTACAACCCTGACTCTTGTTGAGTAGTCTTGGAATAGATCCTGACCTAAACCCAGGTCAATTATAGATGTTATCTAGGATTTTTCAAAGACAAAAATCTCAACAAACATCTATCCTTATCCAATGTGAAAGAGACATTAGACATTAGATGGCAGCTGGGCTTTCTGACATTAGAAGGGATGATCTTGAATGATGAAGAGTGAGGCTAACTTGTAGGATTCCCACGCCCCCACCCTTTGTTCCCAGGATATAGTTTGGCACCATAGTTCTGGGTGAAGTTAGAATGTAGAGTCAGGCAGAGAGTTTCTTCCAGGACAGACTTCTCAGTAGGTATGAGAATATCTGCTGAAAACAGCAGGCAGACATTATGGCCAGATTAGCATAACCAACTAGATCACCTTAAAAGGAAGTTAAGTGTAAGGAGAATTAGAGGTAGGATTTTTTGAGTGGTAGCAGCTTTGGCACCCCTCAGGGCAACTGCCCAGATTCACTCCCCCCCCACCCTCCGCCAGATTGTGCAGGACTATGATGCATCCCCAACCCACATCCCCACCTTGCACCTTCCTCTCTACTGCCCATCTTCCCTGAATCTAACCCCTTCTAATAAAAGTGGAGACTGGGCCAGGGGAAGGGGCCATTTCTCCAGAGATGTGAGCCTTGAGACTGCATGTACAGAAGGGTGGTCCCTCTAGGTGACCTTTTCTCTATTTCTCACAACTTGGATTTTTGAGTCATATTTTTCTTCTTCCCACACCCATTTCCAACTTTCACGCTCCGTGAGACGACACTAACACAGAGAACAGAGACCAGAAGTAGCTTACCTGTTACCTGGTGCATTGTTTCATCATTTCTTGAATAATTTAGATAAACCTATATTTTTCTGATAAATCTCCTTTTGCTTCAGTGCCTCAAGAGAGATACCTACATTTTCCCACCATAATAGCCTTAATACAATTACTTAGTAACAAGGCATGAATGGGCTTAAAGTATTAGAAGCAAACAGAGCAAGTTGTCACTGGATGAAACCACAGGTAGTGTGATAACTTGTAACATGTAAACTTTTAGATAAGAAGTGGAAAAACAGGAGACTATTAAATAGGAGGAAATCTGATCATGCGGTCTGGTGAATTTTGTTATGGACTTTTGGACTTGATCCTGTATATATTCTGTTCATATTACAGGAATTTTAGTTGGCATTAGACTAATGTTGTCTGTTAACTGTATTATAATAAATAGTGACAAGAGGCTCGTGAGCTGGGAGTCCCAGTTGGGCTTAAGTTGTTCCCAAACTCTGAAATGGCATGCAAAATTTGTGGGTGTGTACAGGTATTAGGGCTGTTCCTTTCATCAGATAGAAAAGGTGTCCCTGACCTAAGATATGTTATGAACTACTGTCTATGTACAGGCACTTTGGACTATAACTGGTTTCAAATATTTATGCAAAGCTCATTCCACCTAGCTTCCTAATTTCTTCACAATCCTTACTAAACTGTGCAATACAGAGAAAATGCTCAGTAACTGCTCAGTGGGACACTGTCAAGAAGTGTTTCTCTTTGATATCATGAAAAGATGTAAAGAGATGATGGTGCAGACCTGGTTACTAATACAGAATTTTGGATATAATATCCATCATGTACTTGGCTTGGACAGTCACACAAAGCCTGCAGGCTCGCGGAGGTCACCCCCAGGATACCACTGCTGTTTCAGAAAACCACTCCAAGAATCCGTGTCCTACCTGAAGGTGGAGCGACTACAACTCCCGGGATGCGCCGCGCTCAGAACCGGAGCAAGGGAGGGGCGACCTCCGCAGTGACGTCACCGTCCCGGGGCTGGCCGGGGGAGGGCGGGGCGGAGGGGCGGGGCGGGGCGGGGAGGCGGCCTGGCGCGCTGGTGCTGATGCAGGATGGCTGAGCGCACAGGAACCCGGGAGGTCTGAGCCCGGCGAGGCTAGCTCCCTGCGCATCGCCTTGTCCGCCCGCCGCGTGGTCGCGGGCAGGTGGGCCGGGGCCGCCGCGCAGGGCCAGGGAAGGCAGGTCTGCAGCCTGCAGCCCGAAGGCTAATAGGCTACCCACCTACCGGGTCTCGGCAGCGGCCGGAGCTGCCCAGCCCGCCGAGTTTGCGATGACCTGCGCCGTCTGAGGCTGCGGGAGGTGGCTTCGCAGCGGTCGGTGCTGTTCGCGGCCTCCTCCTTCGTGGTGCACAGCCCCGACCCCCCACCCATCCCCGCGCCCCCTCCCTGCTGCGGGTGGAGATGGCGGATCCAGCAGAATGCAGCATCAAAGTGATGTGCCGGTTTCGGCCCCTCAATGAAGCGGAGATCCTCCGCGGGGACAAATTCATCCCCAAATTTAAAGGAGATGAGACCGTGGTGATTGGGGTAAGTGGCCGGGCGTCTGACCTCCTGTTTTCGCTCTGCAGCCTGGCGCCCCGACAACCCAGACCGAGCACCTCTGCTCCGGCCGCCCCTTCGGACATCCACTCAGGGCTCCCCTATTGGGTGGACTTGTCGAGAGACCCCTTCTCCCCCCACCTCCGCCTTACAGTTTTCTCCCCGGCGGGTGGAGGGTTGACTGGGGGCGGCAGGGCGGGCCCTGGTGTCGAGGATGGGGGTGGGGGTCGAGGAAGGGTTTGGCGCCGCCATTGTTCGCGGGGTGGGGGCCCGGGTGGGCCTATTGTTCCCCGCCCTGGCCACGCCGCGTGGGTGTGTGTTCTGGTTGTCCTCAAGTCGGGATGCCCATTCTCTTACTGGAGTATGAGCTCTGCAATCCGCAAATGATTCCAATCTTCGGTTCGATTTATCGAACACTTTGCCACTTCTCAACGATCTTCCTCTTAGTAAAACAGGAAGAAAAAAGGTACTGGAAAATTCCTAGCGTCGGCTCGGACCCCCACGGCGGTGTAGACGCGGCTCCCCTAGGGTTTCACCTTGCTTTGCGCGTGGAAGGTGGGGGTGGGGTGGGGAGGAATACTGGTGGCTTTGATGACCCCAGGAGGCCTGGTGTGTCTCCTGCATCCTCTCAACTCTGGCTGCCCAGTGGGGCGACACCCCCCCCCCCGCCCCCACCTGGTGTCAGCAGCCCCTAGGCTGTTTCACTTTGGGCGAGAGAAGGCAGGGTGCCCGTGTCTGTGGGGCTAGGAGGCTCAGAGCGCAACCACATAGGCCTCTCTGTGCCAAGAGTAGAAGTTACTTTGTGTGTCTAGGGTCTCCCTCCCTCTTGATCTTCCTTTCCACCTTTCCCCTCCTCCCTTTCTGCAGCCAGGGCTGCTGGTGGCGACAGGGAACATTGAATTTTAGCTCGTGAAAGCATTATGTCAAATGAAATAAACCAGTCTTTCCACCGACCCTTCCCCCACCGCTGTCCCCAGAGTGTGTAGCTGACGGTGCCCTCTTTGTATGCGAATCGCGTGGGGAGGGACCAAGTTAATGGGAGCCTCCCGATCCCCGCTGACACGTTCCTGGCAGCCCGCTCAAGGCTGCTGATGCAGCCTTCCAGTCCCCAGGATTGATTAAGTGATGTCATCTTAATCACTGAGCATGCTCCAGCTAACCCCCTCCCTCCCATTTCCCCAGTGGCTGGTGTATTTAGGGCAAGTGATTGAGAGGTGACAATTTATCGAGGGTCCCCTGGAGTTCTGAAGCACTGTAGGCCGAGGTTTGCCGGCCTAAGCTGTTCCCAGCCTTTTCGCCAAGATTGTGCTGCAGTCCTTGGAAGGGCCCCAGGGACTAGCAGGTGCTGACTGTACCGGTAGGCTGTACGATGGGCTTGAGTGGAATCAAAACAAGGCTCTGGACTCAGGGCTTCATTTTGTTCTTCCCTTCAGAAGGCAGCTTCCCATTGGGACCCTCCCTCCCCTCTCCATTTTCACTGCTACCAGGAAACCTTGACTTTCCAAAGCTATGTGGATGGGTGTTCATTTTGAGAGTTGAGCTATGAGGGCAAGAAAGGATTTTTCTCTCTGGTTACTGTTAGCTTGCAGAGATGTATGGTACAACTATTGATGAGAAGGGAAATGTTATAGCTAATGGCAGGTAATACATAGTGACATAAACCAGGCAGATAGTAGCTTGTTTGGGCTACACCTCTCAGCTGGGATCAGCCTACAGTCTGATTTGCCATTTCCTGAGCCAGGTGGTTTAAATAGAGTGGGAGTTGCTGGGGACACTTAGTCCCTGCCCCTTGTCTTGCAACAATTTTAAAACAAGTAGTTGTATATCACTAGCAAACATTCTGGTGACCCCATTCCTGTCCCCTCCAAGGTTTTAAAGAAAAGCCTTCTCCCCTTCCTTTTCTTCCTCTTCTTCTTCCTCCTCCTTCTCTTTTCCCTTCTAAGAGTGATATACCAGGACTAATGAGGTAGAGTAACAAATAATCCTCTTTGATCTGTGTGCAAGTAGAGATCCTTAATTTTAGGGTAATCTTCCTTTAATATTGTGGTTTTACTGTGACTACATATTTTTCATCTAAATATGCATGTTATTGTTCAAATAAGACAAATTCAGCATAGAAAATAATTTAAAGACCTGTGATTGGCAAATCACAGGTAGCTCTTCAACTGGAAAGTAAAACTTTTATCTTACCATAATCCTTTAATGCAACAAAGTTCTCAGCTTTAAAGTTTCAAGCATTCATATGGAGAAGTGTTATCACAAGTGTATAGCTTGATGAGCTTTTATAAAGTAAACATTTTTCTGGATCCCAGAGGTCCCCTAGTGTCCCTTCTTGTGGTTAACTTCTCCTGCCTCAGTGTAACCACTTCTGACTGATGTCATAGTTTGGACTTCTTTTTTTTTTTTTTAAGTAAAATCTAATGTGCATAAAACCATACAGTGCCTTCACTTTGTGTATGGCTTCTTTTGTTCAACATTCTGCTCGCCAGATTTATCCATACTGTGCCGTGTGGCAGCAGTTTGTTCTTTCTCATTGTTCTTTGGTATCCCATTATCTGCACATACCATGGTTTATTTATTCATTAACTGTTGTACATATTAAGATAGTTTCTGCTTTGGGGCCAGTCAAGATAGTGCTGCTATGAATATTCTTTTACATGTCTTCTGTTGCGTGTGCATACAGAAAATTGCCTGATGCTAGAAGATGCTGAGACTTAAGTTGGCTTGTACTAGAATCCTTCCCATCCCAAACTAATAACTAAAGGAAATTATGGTTCTAACAGCTTGGGTATCAAGCTGAGTAGAATGGCTCCCTATTCGATTTAGCTGAAACTGTACCACATGGCCAGTTGCACGTAGAGACTGCCTTAGATGGATACTCTCTTGCTTGCTTGCTCGTAGGAGCACAGATTTTGGGAATGACCAGAAAACTCCAGAACTCTCCCGAAATGTCAGTCATTTTCATTCCCAGGAGATTAAAGAGTGAATTTTGATGGCGTTAACTGTTAGTCTGAGTATAGAATCCCAGACATTTTTTGTGTTTTTGAAATTTTTGCTCTTTTAAAGTTCTGTTCAGTTCTTATGGGGATATTATCTTAAGAGGGAGATTTTGCAGGTGGAGTTTTCAGATTTCTCTATTTAAGAAAATGTCCTATCTTGGAAGAATCATTTTCATCATTCTTGTGCCCTTTTCAGCTCTTGTGCAAAGCTTTCCTTCCCTGTCTGTCCCACCCAGAATTTCTGCCCCAGTTGAACTCCTATAATATTTATTTCATAGTTTTGAAATGTTTGTCATACATCATTATTAGTTTTGCTCTTTAGTCTAAGGGTATTGTAAGCCCTATGTTAAGACAGGATCTTCTTTGTACTTCCCAGGGCGTTGCCCATAGGAGGTATGTAATAAAAATTTATTGATCTCTGTTGAGTCTAGAAATCTTTACTTTGGTATATTTGATGTATTTTTATGGACTTTTAAGTGGCCAAAGACTGTAGGGAGTAATTAAAAGACAATTTTAAAGAGAAGTGTTATTCCTTTGAGCAGGCCTTTAAAAACATCATATACTAAATGCTATAAGAAAACTGGGAAAGAAGTATAATCAGCTTTGTTTAAAATCAGAAGAACTGATGATTTTAAACAAATGGAGAATGGAAGGAGGTATGTACAAGTCATTAGGAAAGGGACTTGACATTAATTCTTCAGAGGAAAATGATGGATTAACAGCATTTCCTGTACTCTTCCATTAGCTTCGAAAAATGCTGATGAGTCATCCATCACCTATTGGTTTTGATGCCTCTGTATTGATGGAAACTCTGTTTTCAGAGAGTTGCCAGTGAGGCTATTTGGAATGAACTGTCCTCATATAGGGCTTTCCTCTTGGATACAGTTTTGGGGCAGGAGGTCTTGCCTCCTCCTGAGGCAGCATAAATTCTGGCCTGTTTAAGAGCCAAAATGAAGCACCAGTAACAACACATGCATCTGTTCATCGGTGGCATGGGATGTTGTTGCCTTACTTTCCAGGAGCTGATTTTAGTGCTGGGAAATGGAAGGGGAAGCAGGACTAGGACAGAGACCAAATCCCAAGCCTAGGTTGCCACGTTGAAATACAGCTTCCACTTTTCTTTCTGTCCACAGTTATGGTCTTTAAAAGCAAGAATTTACTTTTCCGTTTAAAGTTTATTTGCAGTAAAATCACTGTTTTGGTGTAGTGTGCTGTCACAAGGCACTTGATAAATACATTGAGCTGTGTAGCTATGCTGTATAATTTTCCATTGCTTCTCTAACAAATTACCACACGTTTAGAGACTTAAAACTATATATGTTTATATTTACAGTGTCCAAAGATCAGACGTCTTATCTTTTTCTGTTTAGAGTTCCATAAGGGCAAAACAAGGTGTTGCTGAGCCATGTTCTTTTCTGGAGGATGTAGGAGACAATCCTTATCTTGCTCCTTCAGGTTGGTGGCAGGTATCAGTTCTTGTGGCTATAGAACTGAGGCGTCTCTTGCTGGCTGTCAGCTCAGGCTATTTTCAGTTTATAGGGGAGACTTGCAGGTCCAAGACCTGTGAATAGTTAAGTCTCTCTCATGCTTTGAACCCCTCCTGCTTCTTCCATGGCTGTCCTCTGTTACTGGCTTTTCTGCCTCTCTCTTCCACTTTGAAGGGCCCATATGATAATAATGAGTCCACTGAATAATCCGGGATATAATCTCCCGATTATAAAGTCATCTGATTAGCAATCTTTTTTCCATCTGCAAAGTCCCTTTTACCTTGTAATGTTAACATAGTCACAGATTATATAGTAGAGTGTGGACATCTTTTGGGCTCATTGTTTTGTTTTCTGTACACCGCCATAACCAAGAATCCAGTTCCAGTACTCTTCCTCTCCCCCCACAAAATAAAGCCTATCGTGCCACCCCCTGTTTTCAAACCTTCTCCCCTCTTTTAACCCCAGAGTTAACCCATTTATCTGTTCTTCTTATCATTTCACCTTTTCCAGATTGTCATAAAATGAAATCTTATATTAATCTTTTTATGTCTAGGTTCTTTTACTTAATAACCCTTTCAGATTTTTGTTGTTGCTCCTTCTATCAATAGTTCATTTTTTTTTTTTTTGGCTTAGTGCTTTCCTGTTCTGTGGATATACCACAGTTTGTTTATCCATTTACTTATTGAATGACATTGGGTTGTTCCCAGCTTGGGATGGTTATGGATAAAGCTGCTATAAACCTTTGCGTATAGGTGTTTGTGTGAGTATAAATTTTTGTTTCTCTTGGGTAAATATCCAGGAGTGGGATTGCTAGATCATACTGTAATTCCGACTCTATTGTTTAACAAACTGCCAAACAGTTTTCCAAAGTGGTTTTGTCATTTTCCATTCCCACCTACAAGCAGTGACATTTTAAGTCAAGATTTTAAAGAATTTATTTAGTCACTTTAAGTGAATACTGATAATAGTGTCTAGATACATCAATTCTCTCTGCCCTAAATTCAGAGATGTTTATATCACCTGAAAATGAAGTGGTGACTTCCTGTAAATATACCCTCTGACCCCCCACGATGAGTGAACATGAGAGAGTAGCCATTGTCTGGCTTGTGTCACTGGAGCCCATTTGCCGTGGGAGGTGAGCACCCCGTCATGCTACTTGACTGAGTGGGGTTATTAGAGGCAGCAAGGAGGCAAGACTGAGTGAATTCACTAGCTAACTGTGGGGGTTTTTCTTTCTTTCTCTTTTTAAAGATTTATTTATGCATACAAGAACTGGGGTGTAGGCCAGAGGTGTGGGAGGTGAGGGGACTCACTAGAGACAGAGTGGAGAGCAGAACAGGCAGACTGATCGAAATATACTGCTGAGGGGAGCAGAGGGCGAGGCAGGAGAGGTCTGCTGCGCCACGTGGGAAGCTCCTGGCCAGGGATCGAACTCGAGCCTCAGATAGATTCATAGTGCGGAGACTTAGCCCATTGTGCCACCAGGGAGGCCCATAACTGTGGGACTTTTTCAACTTGCTTCGATTTTCTGGGCTTTTGCTCATATTTAAAGGGGGATTACTTATCTCATGGGGTCTTTAGGATGAAATGAAGTGGTTGAAACAGCATCTGGCACAGAGAAAATGCTCAATAAATGCTAATTCTCTCCCATGTTTCCTATTTGCCTTGTAATTGTCCTCCTTTTCAGAATTAACTTTGCTTCCCAAAATTACTGTCCTTATTCTTGGCCTTCTTTGCATTCACATTTCTTAGGCATTTGTTCACCCCATTCTCTGTGCTTGGAATAGCCATTCTTTTCATCTTATTTGTGGAATTCCTAATCACATTCATGAAAACAGAATATTTAGATAGAAGTAAATAGCAAACATTCTATTAACTTAAAAGACTGCGTTAGCTGTTCTTTTTATCTGCAGTAATCATATAGGAGCGCATGTCTCTGTGTGTGTTTCTCTGCTATAATGATAAGCTTGTCAGGGGCAGCAACTGATTTTTTGTTTTTCCCAATATGTCTTCGTCTCCTTTACTGTATCTTTTTTTTTTTTTTTTTAGATTTATTTATGCAGACACAGTGCTGGGGCGCAGGCCAGAGGAGTGGGGCAGTGAGAGTGTTCACCAGAGTGGGGAACAGAACAGGCAGATTGACCGAAAAACACTGCTGAGGGGAGCAGAGGGCGAGGCAGGAAAGGTCTGCTGCGCTATGTGGAAAGCTCCCCAGCCGGTCTTCGACCTCCTGTTGCCACTGCTGACAGCTCCACAGTGCAGCCCTTAACCGGTTACACCATCAGGGAGGTCCCTCCTTTACTGTATCGTAATGGAGGTCCTTCTCCTGTTCTCTGCTAACCTCAAGTCTCCATAAATGCCCATTTCTGTATTTCCTTAAATAACTTGGTGTCGCTGGGGATTCTGCTTTGCCTCCACCTGGGCGTTTTTGGCTCCATTCCCCTATTTAATGACAAAGTTTTCCATTCCCTGTTCTTCTCAATCCAAGTAGGAATATTCCCCCACCTTTGGGTTCCCTTTAGTCTCTACCTCATATTTCTCACCTGTGTCTACTTGTTAAATAAGCAGAAACAAAACCACCTACTCCCTAATTGTATCTCTTGAGTCAAGAAAAAATAGTCCCGTGACAGATCCAATTTCACCTTATTTCTCGCAGATTTTTCATGGAGTCTTATTTTTGTGCTGAGAAAACTTCTCTCATCTCATTGACTGCACATCAACCAAATTCCTTGTGGTACTGGTAGGAATTCAGTTTTTGGTTATTTACAAGTATGGCAGAGACAGTTTGGGAGAAAATAGTTTTAGATTCATCATATTGATAATATTCCCCAGAACCAAACCTGGGCTGGAGTCACACAGCCCAGACAAACTCTTAGCTCTGTGACTTCTTAACTGTATGAACTTGGGCAGATTGCTAAACCACACTAAGCTTCAGTTCCCTGACTGATAAAACAGGGATAATATGATTCTCCACCTTCTAGATTCACTGTGATGTTTATACATGCCAGTGTAGGCGGTGTGCTGAGTACAATGCCTGATATACAGCAGGCATTCAGAAAGTGTTTGCTATTATAAGACCTGCTTGTGGTTATTTTTCACTCTTGTAAAACTGATTGATCTTGAGAAAGCCAAGACCCTGCACAGGTTCCCTGGTGCCCTAGGGTTGTAGTAAAGAAAAAATTACTCTTGACACTTGTAAAAACAGTAAGGAAGAGTATTATGATAGGTATTGAAGTATAAGGGCAAGAACTTGAACTCCATTCCAACATATTTGCAAGTGGAGCATGGTGGTGGTGGGGGAAGAGGGGGGGCTGATGGATGGAAATGTACTAAGAAGTGACATTACTGGGAAGGGAAGATAGATTCCTGCTAAATTGACCTCCTGGGATTCTTGCTGAAGTTAGTCCAGATTTGAAGGAATCAAGACACTCGTATTGAGCTACTGAGGGTGGGACGATGTACTCTATACTGCCTTATTAGCAGGATATTTGCAGATAGACTCTGAAAAGATGGACATGAAGTCCAAGATCAGGCGTGGTTGAGAAGAGACCTCAGAGGAGCCTGACAATTCTGTCAAGGACAATTGGTCAAGGAGAGTCTTAGTCGGTTTGAATTCACACGCTTCAGTAGGACATTTGAGACTCTTTGCACACAGGGTCTGCTGCCATCCTAACCTTACCCCCTTATTCCATGTTCCATCTGTGGTTCTCTTTACCCACAAAAGATTAGGCTGCTGAACACCTGTCCCTCATTCCACCCACCCTGGCCCCAGCTACTCAAAATACATATGCCTGAGATGACCATTCTCAAAACATGGCAAACACCCATTTGCTTTTAGGTTCTCACCCCACTGTGACTCTCCTGAAACATTTTCTGACCACCTTGCACTTCTCCCTGGTCAGGTTAGATCCTTCCTCCTATGCACCTCTGTACCAGGAACAACTCCCGTTTGACCTCCCCAAGTACTGTATCCCATTTATTAGCGTATAATGTCCTTTGTTCCAGTTAGATGGAGAGCCCTTTGAGGCCAGGACATGTATGCTATCTATTTCCCTCCCGAAGGCCTGGAAGAATGCTTGGAACAGAGTAGTTGCTTAGTATAGATGTCTTAAAAGAAATCAGAGAATTCTAATCCTTCTAGGCTGTCAGTACCTGGAGGTGTTTGCTTGTATTATTATTATTGTTTTTAAAGATTTATTTATGAATACAAGAGCTGGGGTATAGACCAGAGGTGCAGGGGGGTGAGAGAGGATTCACCAGAGACAGAGTGGGGAGCAGAACAGGCGGACTGGCTGAAATACACTGCTGAGGGGAGCAGCAGGCGAGACAGGAGAGGTCTGCTGCGCCATGTGGATTAGCTGCTTGGGCAGGCATTGAACTCCTGCTGCAGTGGCTGCTGATAGCTTTATACTGCTGAGACTTAACCCTTTGAGCCACCAGGGAGGCCTCCTGTTTACTTGGATTATTACTTTGACACTTTTTGAACTCTGGTAACTTATTTTTCTACTTTGGACCTCTTCTTATTTCTGTTGTGATTGTCTTAAACACATTTTTAGGGGGTCCTAATATAGTCAGTCCATGCTTATTGACAAAAACCTCAGACCATGCAGAACATTACCCAAGGAAGGTAAAAATCCCATTTAATTTTTTTTAAAGATTTATTTATGTATATATGCTGGTCTGTAGGACAGAAGTGTGTGTGGGGGTGGTGAGAGGACCAGAACAGACAGGGTGGGGACCAGAACAGGCAGAATGACTGAAGTACACTGCTGAGGGGAGCAGCGGGTGAGACAGGACAGGTCTGCTGTGCCATGTGGGAAGCTCCCTGGCTGGGGATCGAACTCATGCAGCAGTGGCTGCAGATAGCTTCATAGTGTTCAGACTTAACCGGTTGCACCAGGGAGGCCCCAAATCCCTTTTAATTTTATGAATCAGAAAACATTGCCAATATTGCCAATATTTTATTATTACAGCTCTTTTCTGTAAAGCAATACATTTGTTTTAATACAAAGATAGGGTTTTATAAAATCTGTTTGGAACCCACCATTTAATTTAATGGTATACCTCAAACATCCACATTTTTAAAGTTTGCGTATAATTCCTTTATACGTCAAATCAGTACTTTAACCATTTCCTACTAATAGACTTTGAGCTTCTTTTTTCTGTTATAAACAAAGCTCTGCTAAGCGTGGATGCACACATCTCTTTGTGCACTTGCCCAGTTTATTTATAATGCATTCCTAGAATTGGGGTTGCAGGGGAAAAGGATTTATAGGTGACTTTAAGGTAGCCATAGTTTTAAGAGGGAGAATTTAGAGGTGGTGAACTGTCTTCTGTTTTCCAGTCTCAATTCTCTATCCACCCTGTAGATTTTGTCTCAGATGTCATCCCTTCCTACATGAGCTGAGTTGAAGTCTTACCAAGAATGCATGCTTCGTCATGCGTTGTTAACCCAGGATATTGCCAGGATATGGCAATGCTTCTGACTTTTAATGTAAACCATAGGATTTTGTAGGCTGTTCCCTGTCAGTTTCAGTATCCTAGGATGTTGTTTCTTGGAGGTGATCAAAAGCTAAATCTCTCTTGAGGGAAAAAGAGATAGAGGCCAAGATTATAACCTTAAATAAAAATAGGATGGATGCACCAATTATTGGTGCTAACTTTGAATGGCCTCTGATATTATCTATTCCCCCTTTTCTCCCTGATTACCAGTACTCTTAAAAAAAAAAAATTCAGATGTACACCAAAGTAGAAAGAATAACAAAATATACCAACAGTTTTAACCTTCAAATGACTGATCTAAATTTTGTATACTCTCCTAACCTGTCCCGCCAAAATCACTCAAATGTTTTAAAGTGAAATCTTGTGGTAGGATTTCCTCCATATTGTACCAATCTCATTTCCTATATCATTTTGTCCCTAATCTTTAACATATATATCTAAAATATCAGGACTCTTAAAACCACAATAATATTATCACAATTAAAATATGAGCAATTCCTTAATGTCAAATAACCAAATTTCCCTCCCCCCCAAATTTCTTCTACAGTTGGTTTGCTCAAATCAGAATTCTCACTGCTACTGATTTCAAGTGAGGAAAAAAATGCTCGTAGCATAGCAACCTTGAAAGAAGAGGAAGGCTTTAGACATAGAGTCTTATGTGGCAGTAGAAACACACCCGGAGCAATCAGGGCTAATCAAGATTCCCAGCCCATCTCCCTTAACAATGGTCATGTCCTCATTATCCTTTTTAATGAACCAACACAGGCATTGCAGTGTCACCCAGAAAAGATATTTAAAGAGCCTCATGCTTTATAGCTTTTCCCCTGCTGCTGCTTCCCGTTGTTTTAGCTGGCTTGCTTAAATGTCAGGAAAGCAGGCAGACACACCACTCACTGGTTTTGCAAGCACAGTCCCATCCTTACTGGATGGCCACCCACTGCAAGTCTTTCGGGTATGTGCAGGTGTGTTAGTGCTTATTGCCCTTTCAGTCAGTGAGTGCCCGTCCTTGATGTAAGTTGAATGATGAAAAGTCAATACCTAGAGCTGAAGGGAAACATAGGTGAGACTAAAATTCAGAGCCACATAATACTTTAAGGAAAAAGGTTCACAGTTCTTTTTGGTTCTTCCCTTTTTTTCATTAAAATAAATCATTTGAAGGGAAATGTGGTTGGAGAAAAAAATGCAAATAAAAAAAATTCCAGTCATTTATGCTTTGACTTCCTAGACTGCTGAATATAGTTGTTAGAGCTGCCGATCAATAATATTATTTTAGGAACAATTCATTTCAAGATAGTGGTTGCACAATTCTGGATTGACAAAACTCAGGGAGTCTTCCTCTTCCAGGCTTTCTCAGAGAATATTCTCTCCCATTTCCAGGTTTCATTTTGCCTTCTGTGAAAATGAGGAACAGTCTGCTTCAATTCTCTGAGGAGGTTTAGCGTATCTTTTTTTCTGAACAAACTGTCTGGCACCTCACTCCTCAGAGATTATTGATTTTCATCTGGGTAAACAACTCCATCTAATATCAAAAACTTTGGGCAGTATTAGGGGAAGGGACTTTTTTGTTCCCCTTTCATAGCTGCCCCCTGCGCCATAGAGAGGAACAAATGCCAATCTGATGGTCAGTGTCCAAACCTTGGTCAGTTCTGGTGACCAGTGGGTAGGAGTCTGTGTGATGTGGTCAGTCCTCCCTGCATCTGGCCTCTGGTAAGCTGACCTTGGCAGGGACTGGCTTCCTGGGATGGCTTCCAGGGGCTATTTCCCCATCTTTTTTCATGCTACTGAGTGGATAATTTAGTCTGAAATCACAGGTTCAGATTCATGTGAGCTGGTCTCAAGTTAAGAACAGGTTTGCCTGTGGGATGGTGGGGTGGGTGGTAAGGTGAGAAAAGTAGGAAGGCCACATAAGCCTCTGTTGTCAAGACTTTGGCCAGGTTTGGTACCAGGATGATGGGCACTGGGACTGAGCCAGGTGATGCTCAGATACCTGCTGTGTGACTGTTCCTATGTGTAGAGCAGACCTGCTCAGCCAGCAAAGAGGAGGGGGCTGAATGTGAGGGGAGGCTCTGGCATTCCTGGGCCCCTGGTACTCATGCCATCATGATAGCATCAAAGCCTACTCTTAACTACTAATCGTTTGTTTATATATATTCCTGAAAAGTAGACTTTAGTAGGGAAGTGTTTAGCTCTTTGGTAATAATTACTAAACAACACAACCTACTAATTATCTGCTCAAACAAGTGGGAGAAAACCACCCTAAGTACTATATTCTAGAGCAGTGCTTGCTTGCTCATGTGCTTGTTAAATTTTCCTTAATAAATACGACTCTTGGTAAAGACTTTGACTTGCGGATCTAATTAAAACAGTGTTTTCAGATCTAGACATTTATCCAAACAAGCCTGTAAAAGGGCAAAATATACACCTATTTGATATTTCCATGAAAACAAATTTAAAGTATTAGCATGTAAATTAATGGAAAACTGGAAATCAAGTTTCTTTGTTACTAGGAAAATGTTCCTTTTGTAAAGAGGTGTCTTTGTGTCCTGTAGAGGGTTTGCAGTGTCAGTGTGAGACTGTACTGTACGAAATGGTGGCCGCTAACCTCACGTGACTGTGGAGCTCTTGCCCATGGGTAGTCCAACCTGGGGTGTTCAGTGGGTATACAATGTACATTGCCTTTCAAAGACGGTACAAAAAAAAAGGAATGTAAATAATCTCATTGACTTTGAGGCATTCATTACATGTTGTTGAAATGATAATATTTTAGACATATTGGGTTAAATAACATAACATTTTTCTTTTTCTTTTTTGAATGTGACTTCTAAAAACTTAATGTTATGTGGGTGGCTTGCATTTTTGGCTGGCATTATATTTCCATTGGATGTCACTGTAACATTTAGATGCTGGTATTCTGATTGTTTTTGCACTTATTTATTTCAGTTCCACTCTGGTATATTCAGAACCTACAGTGCGCCAAGCTCACTGGGAAACATTACGGACTTACTATGTTAACTAAAACAAAATCCCTGCCGTCAATAATCATTCAGTCCTATGGGAGAAAGCAAGTTAAAAATGAGCATGGTATGAGGGTGCAAAGAAAGGAAACCAAGCTTTGTTGGAGTTTAGGGAGTTAACATTCATCAAGCAGCTGCAGCATCCATGTTGTACCCAGGGAAACCTCAGGCACAGGGACATTTGTGCCTTATATTGAAACTGGAGTAGAAATCTGTTTGTCTGCTTCTTTAGCTTCCATTATTTTGTACTTCTATGAAGTTACAAATTTCCACTTTCAATATTGTTGAGAAAATAATGGAGAAGGGGGATGTGTGCGGTTAAACTGGTCTATCTCCTGTACTCCCTGCCCCCTCATGTCTTCTGAGGTTGAGGATTGCTGCCTGGGCCTCCTGGGAGGGGCTGCCGAGCCACATTTTGTAATTAAGCACGGGTAGTGGGTTTGTGAGGCAGTTGCAGTGGATGACAATGAGAACACTAAGAGGTGACATGGTACATTGTTTGAAAAATGCCACCCTGCTGCCTGGCTCCAGCCTGGGCAAGGGACAGCAGGCCTGTGGGCCTCGCCTCTGCGCCCTGTGGTGGGGTGCTCCACGCTGGCTGCTCCAGCTGGCTGCTCCATTCCAGTGTGACTCCCAGAACCTGTGATGTTTAATTTCCAGGCCAGGAGCACCTGTCTCCGTTCTGTCGCTCATCCTCGGAATGACAAAATCTTTTGTTCTGCAAATGAATTTCCCTTTAGCATGGGCACCTTCAAACCTGTGCCACCAGAACAAAAGCACCCATTAGAGGGACTGGTGGGGGGAGGCCACGCTGTGCTGGGAAACCAAGGGAACTCTGCCTTTGTCACTCCCAGGTGCCTCTTCATTGTCCTGGCATCTGTGTGGGGAAGAGATCACCTTGAGGGTGAAGGCCACACAGCTTATTGGGGAAGGAATTGATTCTGTGCTGAAAAATCTCCTTCCCATCCCCACTCATGTCCCTCTTTGTCTGGGTTGATGCAGAATTGATTTTTCCTTCTTTGTAAATGGCGAAAAACACCTTGATGGTAACATAAAAGCCCAGCAACAACAAAATTAGCCATAACCTCTCCACCCTACATCATCCATTTAAATTTTTATGTCCCCCTTTTTTCTCTCTTGTTTGATACTTAACATTTAAAAAAATTGTATTTCCAGCCACAGATACGCAGTTCTGCTTTTTTTTTTTTTTTTTTTTTTTTTTTTTTTTTTTTTTTTTTTTTTTTTTTTTTTTTTTTTTTTTTTTTTTTTTTTTTGCTGATATGTACTCCATTAATGTTTCTCCATGTGAAATATCATCCTGGCTGTAATTTTCAGTGATGATATATCTGTTGGATTGATGGGTTACAATTTGTTAACCCATCTCTTGTCACTGATCATTCGGGCCTGGTTTGTTCTTACTCTGGGTGGAGGTTTGGTGAACATCTGCACTCACAGATCTGTTTTCTTTTGTTGAGTTATATCTGCAGGATAGGTTGTCAGACGTGGGTTTATTGTATCCAAGCTGTGAACATTGTGAACATTTTAATTGATCCTGTTAAATATATCCTGTTGCTTTCTATAGGATTTATCAATACCGACAGCCCCTGGGGATTTATCCCATTCATTCCCCAAATGAATTCACTTGGGAAGCAAAGGAGGTAAAGACAAGGTGATTTGTAATTTGTAAAGCAGTGGTCTGGGATTCATGTGTCTAGGATTTTGTTCCAGGAATTTCCTTTGATTTACATTAATTTTAAACTAATAGTATAAGTATTTAGTGATTTGTTTTAATGAGATATTGCTGTCAGTGGCTACTTCCAGGGTCAGACTGGTGGATGGGAAGTCTCTGACTATATAAAGGAAGGAAGAGTTGGAAGGGTTGCTGCACTCTGCCCCCCAAAATCCATTAGAGGAATTGATTTGCACTTGAGTTTAGCTCAGGATTCTTTTCACATGTCACAGATGTAATTATTTCTGCTTTTGCATTCGATGAACTTCAGGCTTTCTCTGTCCTTACAGCAGCACACACAGGGATACACTCATTGGATGGCCTGGGGCATCTGTTGGGGGTCCATCCTATTCTTGGGAGGCATGACTTCATGCTGTGAGGGCCATATGCACTCCAGGGATCAGCTTGCTCTTTAATTGTGAGGTAGCCCACTAGCCTGCTCGTCATCCTGTGGTCATCACTGCAAACCCAGGGCTGGTATAGAAGAACCTGGTAAAGTAAACAAAAAGAAAGGCAATATAAAGAGGAAATCTTGAATAGTAGGGGATGGGTGGAGGGGTGGGGGAGTGGAGGGTGAAGAGGAAAGAAATGCTGTGGGCCCTTTCCTAGTGTCTTTGTTGTCCTAATTTACCACAGAGGACAAGACAGATATCCTTTCTTACAACATTTACTTTGAATTGCAAAGTACTATCTTCTATTGCACGACTTAGTCACTCTTTTTGGTGCCTTAATTATCATATTGAGAATTAAGAAATGAACTGGTTTGTGAATAATTTACCTATAACTTTGGTTAAATCATAGACTTTAAAAATGATAAATTAAGACACACTCATGATATAAAACTCACAAAACACAGGAGAAAAAGAGAAAGGAAAGATGGGATAAGAAACCTTTCATGGGAGAAAAGCTGTTCAAGGTGACCCTGTGCTTGAGGGAGTAAGGAAGTGTGTGGACAAGTGTGTGAGCCACATTCAAGAAAACTTAGTAGAGAAGAACTCTAAGATTAGAATAGACAGGAAGGAATCAGCTGTGGAAGGTCTTGAAATTGGACTAAAGGAATTGAAATTCGATACTGTTGATTTGTTAGTCTATTCTAGCCTGCAGTTAGTTCAAAATATTACCATGAAGTATTTCCCCTTAAATGCTTGCATCTCTTGGCCTCAAATATTCTTTATTAGGTTCCCATGAAGGCAGGTACTGCTGAAGTTTGCTTTTCAGTTTTATGCCTGGTAGTACAATGCAGAACCTTCAGTTCTCATTTATCTCAAATGGGTTTCAAATGCTTTGGGCCCTTATCACCCCAAACATTAGTATATATTGTTTAAACCCAATAGCTGGTGGACAGATTTCTTCAGCTACTCTCTATCAGATATGATTTCCCCCCCAACACCCTCCAGCCCAGGCAGTAATCCTGATGCTTAACTTGGTGTTAAGCCATTGTGCGAAAGCCACTGTGCTGAGGCATTCATTTGGGAACTGCTGTAGGAGAAGGTAGCTGTAAACTGGGGCTACACTTTAAAGTGGAGGATTTTTTCTCCCTCTTGCTTGCTTTTACACTGATAGCAAATTATACATGAAGGCCAGAATCAGCTTCTGTGTTATTGTGTGATTTCCATCTGGAAGGCTGCCTAGGTCATTGCAAAGAATACAATTACAGTCATCTCAGGATGAGGTGCCTGGAAACATTCTAGAGTAGACTTCTGAATGTTTCAGTGTGTTTCTCATTTACATGGATCTTCCCATAGAAAAAGGGATTATAATGATTTTCTTATGAAAATATGTGCTCACCTTGTTCTTTGTTTTAATAGTGGATATATATTCTAAATTCATTTGTAGATTCAACTATATTACTAAACTGTCTTTAGTTGTTCCCATCTTTTCAAAATATGTGCTTTATATTTCTTTTTTCTTGTTCTACTGCATTGGCCATGATGTCCAGGACAATCTAAAATAAAAACAAATAGTAGCAGGAATCCTGGTCGGTTTCTTGATCTTGAAACAAAATTTGCTGTAAGTTTCGAATAGATGGTTATTGAGGAGGTAAAGAAGTACCATTCTATTCCTATTTTGTTTTGTTTTTGTTCATGAACAGGTCTTAAAGATATTGATTGCTTCTTACTTGGATTGTAATGGTCTTGGAAAACAATTCCCTGCTTGCTCTCCAATCTCTAGTTTCTCTTGAACAGTGTAGCTGAAATCTTTTTGAAGTAGCACTCAGAATGTGTCAGTTCTCTGCTCAGAAACATTTAAGGACTCTCCAATGCTTACTAAAATAAATTTGAACTCTTCAACTTAGTTCTTGTGATTTAGCAAATCTCTCTACAGTATGTTCCCCTCAGCCTTTTGCCATGAGCACTCCACTCTACTTCTGGACTCTGCCATTCCCAACCAACTGTACACTGTACCCCAAGTTCAGCCTGCACTTCCACTCTCTCAGGCCTTTGTTGATGATCTTGCCTTCACCCTAGAAACTCATTAGGAGGCATTTCCTGTGTCTCTATTACCTCCTTTCCAGAATTACCCAACTTAGATTGTGAGTCCCTCTGCAGTGGGGGTTTACTTGATTACTTTTTCCTTTTAAAAGCATCTTTATTGAGGTATAATTTGATATTCATAATTTGATTTATTTTCATATTCAGCATATGATTCATAATAGGTACACAGTACATGAAGAAATGAATGACTAATACAGAAATTCTTGTAGTACTTCTTGTCTTCCATTTGAAGTTATTTTTCATATCAATGTCCCTCTCTCCTTCCCTCCTTCAGTCCAACCTGAGAAGTAAAGGAACTGCCCACATATTTCCTTTATGAAATTTACCATAATTTGACCCAACTTCATAAAAGCATTCCTTAAATAGCACAATTCATTTACCCCACCTCACCCAACTTACTGTCTAGTAAGAGAGATAAACTGACATCACACATGCAAATAATGACAGTAGAACTGATAAGTAATTGAGTTGTACTCAGGATTATTGAGCATGAAACACTTTAAATTTAGGGCAAATTTTGCAAAGTGGTTCCATTTTCCAAAGAATAGAAACTGTTTTGTATTGAATATCCAAACTCCATCAGGTTTTATTCAGCTATTCAGTTGGCAGAGCCAAAAAGGAAGGAAATTAGAGATTCATTAAATGTAGAAAATGATTGCTTTCAAATAATTTCCTCTTCTATTAAAATGTAGAAGCTACACACAGAACTTCTTTTGATTTGTGACTTACTAGTTTTACAAAATCATTTCAATTTGAACTGAAAACTGCCATCATACAGAAAGAAAGGTTCAAGAAATTCTAAATTGAAGACATTAATATAAATGAACTATACTTGAAATTTTCTTGATAGCCTTCTGTTCTGAAAGGGAAATGTCTGTAATTTGCCTGAATTGCCTAAAAGGAAAGGAAATAAGAGATTTCCTTCCTTGATATCTGTTTCCTAGAGGTTTCCTAATAACTAGACTACGGAGTGATTGACTTATTATTATAATCTCATAGTTACTATTTTCATTTCAAGGAATGTGGTTTAATTCCCTCTGAAGCATACATTTCAAATAATTTTATGTGTCATTTATATGATAAATCAATAGTGTACCATAAAGTCTGAAGATCAAAACTATTTTAGACTAACCGATGTCTTTTTCTTAAAGATGGTCAATTGTTCATCCAGCTTATTCTCAGGAAATGGAAATAGGGAGGGAAGGTTAAAGAAACTATGAAGGTAAGCACAGTGTTCTGTAGTTTCTTTTACTCCTTTAAATTTCTTTTTATTCCAAATGTGAGTATATATGCACTTTATGACAATTAAGAAGATTGAGGGTGGTAGAATTTGGAATATAGAAATTTCCCTTGTCTCCTATCTCTAGAATAACCACTGTTAACTTACAGGTATTATATTATTCCAATATCTTCTAAAATTATAAATATTAAAATAATTATAAATTGTCACAATAAAATTATTTAATGGATATAAAGCAATATATGTAACAAAAATAAATTACTCAATTAAGTGAACATGGAGTCTCCATCCTCATAACTGAGCTTTACCGAGGTGGGCTTTTCCTTTAGTTCCTTCCAGCTGTTGTTCCCTCGTCCCAGAAGCAACCGCGCTCTTGAATTTTGCTCTTATCATTTCCCTTGTTTTCTTTATGGTTTTATTGCAAATGTTTTTAGCCCTAAATGATATATTGCTTAATTTTGCTTGGTCCTGAATCTATAAAATATTTATAAAAATATTGTGAATATTCTCCTGTGACTTCTTCTTTTAACATTTATGTTTCAAAATAGCTCCTTAAAGTTGCTGTATATTCTGTTGGTAGAAAAATAAAGCCTGTTCCAATCCAATACAGTATGGATAGTGTATTTGTCTATTCTGGCTATAACTGAATACCACAGACTGGATGACTGAAACAACAGAAATCTATTTTCTCACAGTTGTGGAGACTGGGAGTCCAAGATCAAGGTGCCAGCAGAGTTGGTTTCTGATGAGACATCTCTTCCTGGCTTGTAAATGACATTTCCTTTGTCTTTCACCACATGCCTCTTGTTGATATGTGGTTCAAGAGAGAGAAGCCTCTAGAGTGGCTCTTCTTCTCCTAAGGACACCAGTTCTATTGTTCAGGCCTCACCCATGTGACTTCATTTAACCTTAATTGCCTCCTTGAGGCTCTGTCTTCCAATACAGTCACAGTGGAGTTTAGGGCTTCAGCATATGAATTTTGTGGGGTACGGTTTTATTCACTCTAGTGCACAACAACTCTGCTACATGGGGGCCCAAAGATGACAAAACTCAAACCTTTCTTCTGGAAGTGAGAGCCCACGGCAGATTGCCTCGATTTTCCCTAGTAAGAAGCCTTAGCTTCCCCAAAGAACAGATCCTAAGGCGCCCTCCTAGGGAGTCTTTGTGAGCCTGAAAACCATGCTGAGCTGAGCTTCCAACCAAGGGAGAAGAGAGGCCCAGGAGGAGGCAGCCAGCACTCCCCAATGGGGGACATTGGATTTTGAATGTGGAGTATTGAAAGTGGCTTCCCTGAAAGTCATGTGTTGCTGTCACAGTGGGGGAGATGGCTGAATGAAAAGAAGAGTGCTACAACAGACAATTTTTATAGACTTCCTCCTTGTTGGAGCTGATACCTGTCCTGTTTTTTGATGAGAAAAAAGAATTCCAGTCAAATGTTTTGGGATGGGATTGAGAGTGCCCAATAGGAGAGGATGGGGAGGGAGGTGATTCTTAATATCACTTATTACCTTGTCTTGCTGGAACTGACTGGAATTTCAGGAGCTTGTACAATGCTATGAGAAAAGACAATAGGAATCTATGAAGCTAAAAAGTAATAGCTATTTGGGACTGAGTTATTGTAATTGTCATTTTATGAAAGGTGGGCTTATTGCTGAATTTTGCGATGAGAACGTTTGTTCTGGCGCAGCAGTTTTCAAATTTTTACAAAGAAAACAGACATGTATTTGCCAGGAATGAATTTAAAATAAGAAGAACAGTCATATTTGAAGGACCCATGTTCATATTAACAATAGACACACAACATGCAGAAGGAAGTTTTATATGAAATAGAGACATTATGTATACAGTCCTTGCTTCTGAAATAACAACCATTGTATGACGTGCTTGCTATATCTAGAATATGGATTTGGTATATTTTCCAGAATTATTTACTGATAAAAGTCTTTTGGCGGAGGAGACATTTTAATCTTTTTAAAAAAGATTCAATGATAATGCATATATAGCTACATCCTACTGTTCCCTTTTATTTATGTTTCAATATGAGTTGCTGCTTTTATTGTTAAAAACGCTTGGCAATTTCAGCTTTTGGATAATCAGGACTAGAAACTGGGTGAAGTAAAGCAAATCAAAGGGATTTATTTCATTGTCTTGAATGAGAACATCCTAGCTAGACTTGTGCTTTGTGTAAGAAAAAAAAACTGTATAGTCAAGTCTTCACTTACCTATAGGCTCCTTAAAAATGGATTCAACAGATTTCCTCAGCCAAGTAATGGGAATATATTCCTTATGAATTCCATGAACTGGGGTCTTTCCTTCTCCCCTGTACCCTTACATACCACTCCTGCTTTCATGGCTAAATATAGGGTGGTCCTGGGGCACTGAGTGAGCAGGGTGATAACAGTTGGGGTAACAGCTGTTTACCTGTGCCTTACTTCAAGCCCAGCTCAAACCAATACAGAAATGATTTAGTCGAGAGCTGCCGCAGAATCTGACTGCTCAATCAGCTTTATTGAACCATTTTTTCTACTGTTCAGATAGCTCATTTGATTGTTCCTTGGAAGCTATTCTGCTGATTTTGTGATTTTTCCTATTTGCCTTCTCTGCAGCTTAATTTTCAGTATTCTCCAAAGATGTCTCTATTTTGAACAATATCTTCTACTTCTCAGACCTCGAAGCAGAGATGTGCCTGATAACACTGGTCAACAGTGAGATCGATACTGACTTAAAAAGGCCCTAATCTGTAGTATCTTGGTGTGCTGAACATGAATATAAACCTGAAAATTCTTTATTAGCTCTCGTTTTGAAGATATTTCATATAATTCATTTTATATGTTTCACCATGTAAATTTATCCAGTAGGACTGCAACAACATCCTAAATCAGCCTAGAATGATGTGGTATTGCATCACATTGCATAATACCAGCATGCGCCCATCACCCAGAGTTGATTGCATCATTTTCTGATGCAATGCAATACTATTGCCAGGTGGCTGCTGAAGTAAGCTGATGTCAGCAGTGCACTATAGAAAGTCCTGTTGGAAAGGTTGAGCATTGAAAATATTTCAGACTTTGTGTGGGACAGTTTAAGCTACTGTTCCATTGAACTGTTATTATTTCATCCATTTAGGTACAATACAGAACAGTAATGCCTCAAATGTGTGTTAATAGCATGGACAATTTCTGCTCTATTTGTGGGGAAGTGACATTTGTCAACCAGAAGAAAAGTATCACTTCTCAAGTGCAGAAGGCTTATCATCTTTACTTGGGATGCAAGGTTTGTGACCAAGAGAAGCCTTGGGCCCTGCATATATGCTGTGCTACATGTACCACACAGCTTTCACAGTGGTTAAATGGCAAAAGACCATCAATGCCGTTTGCATTCCCCATGGTGTGGAAAGAACCAAGCAACCACATAAAGGACTATTACTTCTGCTTGGTTCCTCCTCTTTCCAGCGGAATAATGAAGCAAAAGAATTCGAGAAGAGTCTACCCAAACATTCCGTCTGCATTGAGACCAGTTCCACATGATGAGGGACTTCCTATTCCAGAACCTCCAGCAGAATATTCTCTTGATTCATCTGATGAGGACAAGGGTGAGCTGACCTGTTCTTCTCCTGTTCCATCAGCATGCAGTGATACAGATTTTCACTGTGGTGCATCAACCCCACAGAGACTAACACAGGAAGAACTAAATGACCTGTCCTCCCTGGTGGTGCAGTTAAGCACTGCGCTGTGGAGCTGTCAGCAGCGGTGATGCCAGTTCGACGCCCGGCTGGCGAGATTCCCACATGGCGCAGCAGACCTCTCCTGCCTCTCCTGCTTCTCCCCTCAGTAGTGTATTCCCTTCGATCTGCCTGTTCTGCTCCCCACTCTGTCTCTGGTGAACCCTATCTCTGCCTCACACCTCTGGCCTGTACCCCAGCTTGTATGGATAAATAAATAAATCTCAAAAAAAAAAAAAAAAGGACTAAATGACCTGGTTCGTGATTTGGACTTCTCCAAGAACAAGGCAGAATTGCTGGGATCAAGACTCCAACAATGGAATCTTCTAGAAGAAGATGTCACAATTACTTTATATCGAAAGCACCACCAGCTGTTGGAGCCTTTCTTCAGAAAGGAAAGTACTCTGATATTCTGTTCCGATATTGAGGGCCTCATGAATGCCTTAAAAAATCACTCATGATCCACAAGAATGGAGACTATTTCTAGACTCTTCAAAACTGAGTCTTGAGGCTGTGCTTTTGCACAATGGAAACCATCTTCCATCTATTCTATTCCTGAACAGCTGTACAAGAGACAAGCAAAGAAATCTAAGAAGTAGTCTATGACTTGACTTTTTTACAGGTATTATCCGTAGGCCTAGTACTATTGGCATACATTTCGTGATGTAAACATCAATTTATTGCAGAATACAAAAAAAACTAGAGCCAAAATTAGAATTTGACTGTCATATTCGTGTTGAGCACATATAAATTGATCGGAAATGACTAATTTTATTTCAGTAACATGACTTTTGTAAAAGTTTGTTGACCAGTGTAATTTATCTCCTCTCATTCTTAAGCCCACATCATTGTGGACACTCTTTGTTCGATAACCCACCTCCCCTTTTCAGTTTAAAGCTTAAGGCCCGTGATCTGTTGGTGCAGGAAGGTCTTATCTGTGCATGTTTCATGCTAAACCCAAGATGGGCCTCTGATTTGTTTTCAAAACTTCAGACACCAATTTTTTTTTCTTTTTTATTGTTATTTGTGTCTTTTACATTTTGTATTCCCCTTGGGCAGCCCACCACCAATTCACCCGT
>PVIJ01005326.1:0-14861 GCA_004024925.1 Scalopus aquaticus
CACACCGGTACCTACTTAGCCCCCAGACCCGGCCCCAGCCGGTCTGCAGCAGCTGCAGGCCGAGGGCGAGGAGCAGCCCCAGCCCGGGGCTCGCCATGAGCCGGCGACGTCCTGGTGGCACCGGAGACTGGGCTTCTCGCGCGCGCAGTTCCTACCGCATCTCCGGCCCGAGGTACCTGCGACCCGACACCTGGGGGCGGGAGAAAGGCCGGGTCGTGGGGGAAGGGGCTGGACCTGGGCACAGGTCCAGGGGAGGGGCACCCGTGCCAGGGCACCCTGGAGTCCCGCCCCGCCCCCGCCGCCAGAGGTCAGATTAAAGATTAACTCCTGGTTGGGGCGCGTTCTTGTGCTGGGGAAAGGGAAAAGGGGCGGAGGCAGCAGGTCTAGCCACGCGTCCCATCTCCCTACCTGCCCCGGGAGTCTTCAACTTCTCTTAGATCCCCCACCCGGTGCCTCGCTCGAACCCTCGATGAGTCCGTCGGTCGCTCGGTCGGACTCCACCAGCCCCGCCTGCTCACGTGACCCGGAAAGTTTAGTCACTTACCTGGGAAGGGAGCGCACTTCCGGCTTGTGCACCTGAGCCTAGATGAGGGGGCGGAGTCCTTGAGGGGGTGGGGCGGTGCCAGAGGCATACCTGTAACGGGAACTCAATCCTCTAAGGGGAGGAGTAAAAGAAGTGGAAGCGCGCAGGTGCAAGAGCGACTTCCACCTGTATTGCGGACTCAGCTGTAGGATCGCACAGGTGTAGCAGCGCGTCGCGCCGGTGTGTGGAACGCTCTTGTCTGGGGGACCTCTAATAAATAAAATCTGTGTGGTGTACACCTGCACGGGTTCAAACCTGTACAAAAGACATATGCACGGATACATAAGAAAGCAACTATAGGAGACAACTGCATTGAATCACACCTATTTGGTGTAGACTGAACGGAAGCATACGTGTGTAGAAAAGTACTATATAAAACACACCTGCACCATACCAAACACCTGGTTGAGGGACTCTGGAATAGGGTACACCTGTTTGGGAAGTGAATCTACATGGCTTACTTATGGAATGAGGAATTGCTATGTGGAAATGTATTGGAAGTACTTGTATGAGCCATACCTGAATGGGCCCCAGTTGTATGGAAACAAATCCATATGGGTGTATATGTAAATGGAACACACTTGGAGGGGGGCTATATAGCTCATTCCTGGATAGAGGAACACTTGTTGAGAAACATACCTGTGAGGTGAAGAAAGCAGCCTTGTCTGAAGGACATTGGCATGGAATTGAACTCAAACGAGAGGAAGACCTGAGAACATCAGCATGAGGCACACGCCCATTGAAGCACATCTGGCTGAAGGAGCATCTGGTCAGAGGCTTAGATGTACAGAGGCTACCTGTCAGAGAATCAGGTGCATATGTGAGAAAACTCTTGTTTGGGGCATCTCCGTGGCAAAACAGCTGTATCCCTTTTGCTGTAGGGCACCGGCAAGGACCACCTATGAATGAAAACGTCCCTTAGAATACTCTCCATAAGAGGCTCCTTTTCTGGCACACACCTGTCACAGCACACCTGTCTGAGCAGAGCTGAGTGGGAACCAAATGTGCCCTTAGGTCTGTTTCTTTGGCTGGAGGACGATAATAATGAGTCCCTCCAGGAGTCTGTAGGGTGAAGAGTGATTGTTAAGGGAAAATTAATCCCTTCTAGGGTATAGAGTGATGGGTAAGAATCCCAGGTTTATTTAATCCCTACTTTCTCCCTTACAGGGCCTGTGAACCGGAGAGAGCGCTTAACCTCCGGTTTCTCACCTACCTTATAGGGTTTTGGCGAGGAAGACACAAGAGGTGAGTAAAAGGTCTGGCATGTGCAACTACTAATCAAAGTTCTCTATTATTCACCGTCGAGTGGTCGGGGATACTCCTCCCCCTAATGGTGAAAGGAGAAATTGCTCCCGAAAATTAGTGGGAGGGACATTAGGCAGGTGCAGCGAGCGCGTTAGGCTGAGGCTTCGCTCTCAGCGCTTGCCAACAGGGTCTTCATCCCTAGCGGTGCCTGGGACCCTGCAACTCCCAGACCGGCGGGCGCAGTACGGAGAGAGCAGTAACTCCGGCTTAGGAATCCAGCCGTGGCCCCTTTAAGATGCCAAGTGAGCCCAGAGCCTCTGGGCCTTAGACTGCCCAGGGTCAGCCGAAAGGCCCCGCCCTGGTGGGTGGGCGAGGTGGGACAGGCGGGCGCCGCTCAGGAGACTTTGGCCAATAAGAAACCGATTTTGTTGCTGCGCCGTGTGTTGATCTTCCGTTTCCCCGTCTGAGTGGGACCGAGAAAGGAGGCCTGCGGGCGGGATAAAGAGATCAAGTGAGAGAGGGAGCAAGCGCACCGCGTCTTGATCATCTGTTTCTGTGGTGGAGCGGGGAATGTGAAATGAGCGGGCGGGCATATGGAGAGCTATATGGCTCAGGGTTCGTTTTTGAGTTTATCTGAGGGAAGGGAGAACTTCAGTTCCTGAAGAGGATTATTAGGGGAGGAAAGGAAAATGGGAAGGGTTTATGATAGCCAATCCCTGGCAATTCCTTACTTCGTCCCTATGGTCACAGGGTAAACTGAGGCACACGGAGGCGGAACTCAGAAACCAGAACTGAGACTACTGACCCCTCTAGCAATGAACGCTCCTCTCAGAATGAACCCTTTGCCCTCTAGATTGTGCAATACCAGAACATCCCTAACATCCCACCCCCACCACACACACACCAGCTCCGCCCCCAGCCCCCACCCGCTCTGCGGGAGGGGGGAGGAGACTCAAGTTCTGGCGCGGGCGGCGACGGCTAGCAGTCACCGCCTCCTGCAAGTGCCAGAGCCAGGCGGGCAGCTCAGAGGCAGCAGTGGCAGTGGCCTCGGAGCTGGCCCTGCGGGGCCCCGGGGGGGAGGGGGAGCCGCGAAGCCCCCGCTGAGGCCGCTGCTGCCGGGCCTCCCTCCCCCCCACCCCCGGCGGGCGCCATGCGGGGGGGTCCGAGTGATGCAGAGCGGCGGCAGCGCTGGGGTCGCCTCTTCGAGGAGCTGGACAGTAACAAGGATGGCCGCGTGGACGTGCACGAGTTGCGCCAGGGACTGGCCAGGCTGGGCGCGGGCGACCCGGACCGTGGAAGCCAACAGGTACCCCCGCCGGGAGCCCCCGCTGGGAGCGCTGCGCTGGGGCCCAGCCAGCGCCGGGTAACCCGAGCTCCTGAATGGAGCGCCTGGAGCTGTCAGGGACTGCCCGTGGCTGGACACCAGGACCTGGGACCAGCCTGAGAGCTCTATCCTCTTCCCCCTGCCCACCCGTTCGTGGGCCTAAAGGGCTTGCTTAAGATAGTGCTACTGATGCCCCAGGCCTGCAATTCTGCTTCCAACACCCAATTCTGTACACTCCTCTATACTTTGCCCCCCCCATCCCCCTCAGTGGGGGAATGTTTGCCAGGGAATAGAGCCCAGTTCTCTTTTCTGGCCACTGAACTGGACACACTTTCTGCTGAACTCTGCCCAGCCCAAGACCTGCCCTGCTCCCACCTCCTAGAGACACACCTCCCCACCCTCCACTGGGTACCCACTGCCCTCCCAGCCAGCTGCCCCAGCCTCTATGTTTACATTCCCTGGCCTGCCCTTTCCAGGGCCTGGCTCAATGCCTCAGGCCCAACGAGGAATCCAATCGAGTCTGATGCTCCCCTCAGCTGGGGGTGCACCTGTCAAAGCAGGAACTTGCCCCCTGACCCAGGCAGATTGTCTCACACTTGTAACCACAGATGCCACTGGAGTATTTCCACAGCAACCCAAGACCTCCAGTCTAATCTCCCACTTACCAGATGGGAAAACAGAGGCTGCCGAGCTTGGATCTATCATTGTCCCACATTACCCACAGCTGTCTCTAACAGGAGCTCCTGAAACTGCTGTGTGGACAGGTTTTTGTAAGAGACAGCTGGAAGGACAGGCTTTCAGAGACAAGAGCCCTGGACTACCTATCACTTCCCAGCCCTGTAACCTTGAATGAGTTACTTGACCTTGGAGAACTCAGTTTGCTCACTAGAAAAACCGGACAACTGCCGGCCTCCTCCCAACCTCCTGGCCTTGGGCATCTTGCTGATTGAAAGGAGGGTGATTTCCTCTGTCTCTGTCGTCTGGGCCCTGGGAGCCTTAGTTCCTGGGGCACAGCTAGTTGCACCCCTTCCAGATTGGGGAACAGCCTCCTGGAGCCCCATGTGTCTCTTCCCCTCTGCCAGGGCATCTCCCTTGAGGGTGACACTGACCCAGATGGCGGGCTGGACCTGGAGGAGTTTATCCGCTACCTGCAGGAGCGGGAACAGCGCCTGCTGCTTCTGTTCCACAGTTTGGACCGGAATCAGGATGGTAAGGCCCAGGGATGGGGCTGTGCCCGCCGCCTGCCCCCCCCAACGCCAGTGGGGTTAGAACTGGCAGCGCTAGGAGGAGGGGGAGGGCCGATTTTCCCTGATGACTCACAGGCTATTTTGGGAGCTCTCCTTACCCCCACCTAGGTGGTTTGAGGCTCAACCAACTGATACCACCTCCTTTTCAATTCCCTGGTGGGACCCCTTAGATTTTTCTAAGGGACAAATATTTCCCCCATATTGCTCATGGGTTGCCCATGGGACAAAGACCCCTCCCATAGCATCTCCTGGATCCTCATTTTGCCTTTTGATCCCCTGCAGCATAGGATCCCCCATAATTATCTAGACTCATGTATTCTTCCATGGAATAGAGGAACCCCCAATATTGCCCAGTTCCACCTCTCCGATCCCATTGGGGCGGGGACAGCCCCCAACCCTGTCAAAACCTCACCCTGAGTTCCCAGCTCCCCTGGCTTTGCTAGACCAACCATCCCCATTCCAAGCTGTCCTGCTCCTCGGTCCCAGCGTTCCCCAGGGTCCCCCCACGCAGCATTCCCCGCCTTGGGTCCCCTCCCCAGGTCATATCGATGTCTCTGAGATCCAGCAGAGCTTCCGAGCACTGGGCATTTCCATCTCACTGGAGCAAGCAGAGAAAATTCTGCACAGGTGAGTAGCTCAATGTCCAGAATCCCAGGTAACTCAGATCTGTGGGCCCCTCGGGCACTTGAGCCCCTGAATCCAGCCCCAGGGTGGGTGGAACTGAGAATTTGGCCCTTGGAATCTAGCAGACCTTGGGCCAGTGGCTTCCCCTCCCTTAGCCTTTTTATCCTCTGTAATTTGCTGAACTTCGGGGTAGAGAAACTGTCTTTATCCTGCCCCCAAACAGAGCAGACCCTGTCCAGCCCATACCCAGTCCCAGGCACTGATTCTGTCCCACCTGCCATTCTCCCCAGCATGGACCGGGACGGCACGATGACCATTGACTGGCAGGAATGGCGTGACCACTTCCTGTTGCATTCATTGGAGAATGTGGAAGACGTGCTTTATTTCTGGAAACATTCCACGGTGAGGGGAGGACCTTTCCCATGGGGGGCTTCTCTATTTCCCCAGGGCATGGAGGGACTGATTCAGGACTCTCTAGAAAGAGGAGCCACTGGGAGCACCTCTCTTCCTCCATTTGGGAATTGGAAGACTTGGGGCCCATTTGGGGAAATCTCTGCTCTCTGACTGGAGCCCTTCCGACTTCCTGCAGGACCTCTGGGGGCAGGTTGGGGTGCTGGGAGCACAGAGTAGAAAGAGCTCACCAGATGGGACACCCGGCCTCCCACCCTCCACCCCCACACACAGCTCCACTTCTGCTCGTTTCTGTCTGCCTCATTAAAGGATACTGCTGCTGAACAGACGAGTAGAAAGTCGCTGTCTTCAGAAGATCCCACAGGATCCAGAGGAATATGGGGGGGGGATGCTCTAGATCACCAGTTTATGGGTGAGAATCCCTGAGCAGTTGTTCTAGTAGGATGGTATCTACAGAGGAATTCACCTGTGGGGCCTGATGAGATCCTCTTGGGAGATCCAGAGATCCCCGAATCCATGAGACTTGGTTGGGAAGTCTAGAGAAGAGGGATGAACCCCAGGGGGGAGAGCACTGTGGGACCAGGATCCTCTGGGAGGGACAAGTTTTTCTCCTTATCTGAGCGGTCTCTGGTCACATCTTGAGTGACCCTGGAGGGATCTTCTGGAATCCTTATATGGGAGACCCGTGAGTCGGATCCTCCAGAGGGAATTGCTTGACCTGGGAGGGATCTTTATAGGGTTGATGGTTGGGTAGAATCCTTTGCTAGGGTTTGATAGAGATCCCCAGGACAGCTGTTGCGATTCTATTTGGGTAGCTACCGGGTTGGCTGCTTTGGTGGGGTGTGGTCTGGTCTAAGAGGGATCTCCCAGACTTTCCAAGTGACGCTCATTGTGGGGGCCTCCCTGGGTTGTTCTGGGATCCACAGGGGAGACGCCTCATTTAGAACAGAGTCACATCTCCCCCCGCCACTATGACGTGACACTCCAACCCCTGCGTCCTCAGGTCCTGGACATCGGCGAGTGTCTGACTGTCCCTGACGAGTTCTCAGAGCAGGAGAAGCTGACAGGCATGTGGTGGAAGCAGCTGGTAGCAGGTGCGGTGGCGGGCGCGGTGTCTCGGACAGGCACTGCCCCACTGGACCGCCTCAAGGTCTTCATGCAGGTGAGGGGCCCTGGAGAGACTCAGCCTCTCCTCCAGGCCGGGGCCCCAGAAGGGGGCCCCAAAACCACTTTGTCTCCCCCCCTAGGTCCACGCCTCCAAGACCAACCGACTGAACATCCTAGGGGGCCTACAGAGCATGATCCGAGAAGGGGGCATGCGCTCCCTGTGGCGTGGCAACGGTATTAACGTGCTCAAAATCGCTCCTGAATCAGCCATCAAGTTCATGGCCTATGAGCAGGTGGGGGTAGGCTCAGGGAGGGCTAGACATGCGGACTCGAGGGATTGATTTGTGAGTGGTGGGGGGGGGGTGTCTGCAGGTCTCCAGGATGGGTGTCTGCTCCCCTGCATTATCCCCACAGCAGGAGGTCAGCAGAGTGCACGGAAGGCACAACCCCTGAGGTCCTGCCCACCTCTGTCTCCCTCCTGCAGATTAAACGGGCCATCCGGGGGCAGCAGGAGACGCTGCACGTGCAGGAGCGCTTTGTGGCTGGCTCCCTGGCTGGCGCCACGGCCCAAACCATCATTTACCCTATGGAGGTGAGAAGGAGGGGTCCCAGTGGAGGCTTCACTGCAGGGGGCGGGGGGGCTGGAATAACCATTCACTGGGTGGTGTGCCCAGCATCGGGACTGTGACTTTACCTCTCTCTGGTTTGGACTGGAGCTCACTGGAGCAGTCCTGTTTTCTGGGGGGCCTGTCTTGGTGTCACCATTTGAGATGTGACTTCCGGATATGGTGGTGTGGACTATTTAGATCAATTGTGTGGGCCAGTCATTTATAGGCAAGCCTGATTTCCAGGATGTTTGTTCCCAGGGTATCATTTCAAGGTGAAACTGTTTCCGGAGAAATCAGGCTTGTATAGAGCATCAGTTAGGATTGTGAGTGATAAAAACTCAAATCATGTGGCTGAGGCCTGGAGGTGAGCAGCACTAGAGCTCAGGGCCCTCCCCTCTGTCTCATTGTTCAGCGTGTAGTATCCACCTCACAGAGCAAAATGACTGCGTCTGCTGCAGTCATCGCATCCACATTCCAGCCTGAACGGCAAAGGAAAGCCCCCCTGCCTGCCTTTATGGAGCTTTCTGAATGTCACACATACATCTTCTGTTTCATTGGCTAGAACTTAGTCCCATGGCCACTCACCTAGGGAAGCAGTGAAATGCAATCTTTATTTCAGGAGGCTGAGTGCTTGCTGAAAAATATACTTTCTATTATGAAGGCAGTAAGTCACAAGCTGTAGGGAGGCCGCAGTGGGTGCCACTTACTCCTGTCCTAAGTGTGACGGCTTCTGGGTATAGAGTTTGGGGATAGACGAAGATTCTAGATAATGTAACCTCAGTCATGTGTGGCTCAATGATATTTCAGTTGACAACAGACTGTATACGTGACGTGGTCCCGAAAGGCTCTACGATACAGCTTAGGTGTGTCGTGGGCTGGACCACCTAAGTTTTGTCATTACGCTGTGACATTTGCAGATGATGAAATTGTTTCTTAGCACGTACCCCACTGAGAAGCCATCACCACTGTATTCTTAGGGGATCTGCTCCGAGGAGTAGCTGTCTAGGTGTTTCCTAGAACGTGGTCATCCTGGAGGCAGATTTTCCAGGGATAACTAGTTTCTCCTTAGGTGCTGAAGACACGGCTAACCCTCCGTCGGACAGGCCAGTACAAAGGCCTGCTGGACTGTGCGAGGCGCATCCTGGAGCGAGAAGGGCCCCGAGCCTTCTACCGCGGCTACCTACCCAACGTGCTGGGCATCATCCCCTATGCGGGCATCGACCTGGCTGTCTATGAGGTCTGTGGGCAGCCCGCCTCCCTTCCTCCCTCCCAACTTCTGGGATTTGCCCCAGGACACCCCTTTCCAGTGGGTCTGTCTCAGCTGGCTTCCATAGCGAGGAGACTTATCCGTGGGATGGAGAAGCATTCAGGCCTTGAGCTCCAGGCCGCCCCTCTTGCACTTAGCGCTGAGAGAAACTCCCACTTGCAGTTCAGCCTGCATGGGCTCAGGCCACGTGAGTCGAGGCCCACCCCAGCTCACGGCATCCCAGGAACAGAGAAAGCTGAGCTTCCAAGAAGCCCATTTTCCCCAAAGTGAGTCTCAAACCAGCCTCTGTCTCCAGGCCAGTGTGTTCTTTAGGGGCTGCCCATTTCAGCATCTGCCTCTACCCTAAAAAGTGCATCGCTGGACCAGCATCTTTATTGGGAGAGGCAGGAACAGGAAGTTTCTGCTTTTCTCTGCCAAGGAGCCTCAGCTATTCTTTGACCTTCTCCTGGTGGGCACACTGGGTTCTCCTAATTAGCACAGCCCCAGAGGTCCCCCACAATCTTTGACTCTAAGACAGGGCCAACTTCAGATGTCCGGTGTAGTCACCAGGGTCCCGCGCTGGGTGTAGTGCTCTGCTGTCATGTCTGGAAATTCCTCATCGTTTTTAAACAAGGGAACTTATACATTTCTATTTTGCACTGGGCCATGCAAACTGTGGAGCTGGTCGTGATCTAAGAGACTCCACGCCTCCCCTTCCAGCATCCAGCATCTACACAGCCAAATGAGTCAAAGCCATCGCTCATTCATTCATTCATTCATTCACTCAGTCTCCTGCTTGCTTAGCAGTTCTTCACTCAGCATCCTCACGTGTCCGGCAACGTGCTGGCTGCTGCAATTGTGGCATTAAACGGGGCCAGTGGAGGTTCCAGTGCTCTACTCAATGGGTCAGGAAGTCAGTGAACCAGCAAATAAGACAGTTTCAGATGCAGATAAGTTCTCAGATGATAAAACAGGATGTGTAATCGAAAGTAACAGTGGGCAGAAAAGGGGGGTGTCCAGTAACACCTCTTAGAGGTGACATTGGCGCTGTGAGTTAGGCATATAATGGGGGGATGGAAACAAGATAAAGGCACAGTGAAGACAAAGGTTCAGAAGCAGGAACAAGTTTGACGGATTGCGGCATGGGCGTCTTGAAGATGGGAGGGGCTGGAGAGGCAGCTGCGACCCAGAGAGGAGTTCAGTTTATCTCAGGTGCAACAGGGAGCCATTGAGGACATGAGCAGAAATGAGATGCAACCTTATTTAATCCCAGTCTTCACCAAAAGAGGAAATTTGGAGGTCTGAGAAGTTTGAGAAACCCTGAGATCTCGTGGGGTTTCAAAATTTATGTTAGTTCCTGAAAAGCTCTGAGAAGTCTCACAGAAAAATTATTTTTAATTTTTTAAAGCCCAAGTTAGCTAGAATTATCTAGTCATCAGAACCTCTTTCAATTGGACAACTCTTAA
The DNA here is from genome assembly GCA_004024925.1 of Scalopus aquaticus. Taxonomy (NCBI): domain Eukaryota; kingdom Metazoa; phylum Chordata; class Mammalia; order Eulipotyphla; family Talpidae; genus Scalopus; species Scalopus aquaticus. The sequence continues at coordinate 9,862 of PVIJ01005326.1, forward strand.
AAATTCATTAAACATCTATTTGACAAATGCTCCTTCAAAGGCAGAAAACAGGCTATTAAAATCGCCAAGCCCGGGCGCCTCCCTGGTGTTGCAGAGGTTGAATTCTCAGCACTATCAAGCTGTCTTCAGCCACTGTAGCATGAGTTTGATCCCAGCCAGGGACTGACCCACATGGTGCAGCAGACTTCTCCTGTCTCACCCACTGCTCCCCTTAGCAGTGTACTTCAGTAGATCTGCCTGTTCTGCCCCCCACTCTGTCTTTGGTAAATGCTTTCACCCCCCACACCTCTGGCCTACACCCCAGTTCTTGTATGCATAAATAAATAAAATACATTTTTTTAAAAAATTGCCAAGGCAGTAAAGTTAAAACACTTCTTTGCTATTTGCCCATTGGGTGCCAGGGCCAGGCATCACTAATACATCACAGCATGGAGTTCCTCTCAACACAGTCCCAGGCAGTCAACACCAATGGATTAGAACTGAGTAGAAAATGAAGCCTATGAACCACACCAGTCCCTAAGCGATAAAGAAGGTCCTGTCTTTACAAAAGGCCTTGCAGAAGACTTTGGAGGGACTGACCAAGTACACAGTTCTGGTCGTGGATATGACTCTCAATGTTGATTTTCACCTTTATTTGTGACTTTGGGCAAGTAATCTCCCCTGAGCCGCTGTTTCTCATTAATAAAATGGAGCTAACAATAGTACTCATCTTAGTTTGGAGTTTTAAAAAAATTTTTTTTATTTTTTTTAAGATTTATTTATTTATACATATAATCTGGGGTACAGGCCAGAGGCGTGGGGTGGCGAGAGGGTTCACCAGAGACAGAGTGGGGAGCAGAACAGGCAGATCAGAAATACACTGCTGAGGGGAGCAGCGGGCGAGGCAGGAGAGGTCTGCCGCACCATGTGGGATTCTCCCTGGCCGGGCGTCGAACTCGCGTCGCTGCTGCCGACAGCTCCACAGTGCAGTGCTCAACCGCTGCGCCACCGGGGAGGCCCTTAAAAAATTTTTTTTGAGGGGGTAGTAAGACATGGAAGAGAAGGCAGTGAAAAAGGGAGCATGGAACAGTTTCCTAGGGCTGATAGAACGAAGTGCCACAAGTTGGATAGCTCAGAACAGACATTGTCTCAGTTCTACAGACCAGAAGTCCAAAGTCAAGGTGTCAGCAGGTCGTGCTCCCTCTGAAACCCGCGGGGGAGAATCTTCCCTGCCTCTTCCTAGCTTCTGGTGGCTGCCAACCATCTTTGCCTTCCTTGACTTGTAGCTGCCTCCCTCTGTCTCTGCCTGTCTCCAGGTGGCTTTCTTCTCCCTGTGTCTGTGTCCTTCTCTTCTCATAAGAATAGTCGTCATACTGGGCCTCCCTGGTGGCACAACTGGCTAAGTGCAGCACTGTGAAGCTATCTAGAGCCACTGCAGCATGAGTTCGACCCCTGGCCAGGGAGATACCCGCATGGCGCAGCAGACCTCTCCTGCCTCGCCCGCCGCTCCCCTCAGGAGTGTATTTCAGTCAGTCTGCCTGTTCTGCTCCCCACTCTGTCTCTGGTGAACCCTCTCGCCACCCCACGCCCTGGCCTATACGCTAGCTTGTATGCATGAATAAATAAATCTTTAAAAAAAATAATGCTAGTTAAACTGGATTGAAGGGCACCCTACTCCAGTAGAGCCACATCATAACTCATTACTTCCGCTAAGACAGTGTTTCCTGGTAGGTCACTTTCCGAGGTCCTGGGGCTAGGACTCCCACCCGTAACAGCCCATCATCAAAGCCGCCGTGGTGGGCAGCGGTGCTCAATTCTGAAGGCAGCTCAGAAAGTGCCTTGCCAGAATGACACTTGGTCGCTGATACACCGAGTCAGTCCTGGTGTTCAGAGTGAGGGTGCAAATTGTCCCTCACGTCCTCTCCCCGCTCTGCTCTTGTGTGTTCAGCGCAGGCTTGTCTTGGCCCGGAGAAAGGCCTCCTGTACGGCTGTGAAAGCTGCTGTGGGAAGCGGTCAGGTGGTTGCTGAATGGTGAGGGAGAAGGGCACGCAGCCACCTGCAGGCATATTAGCTTCCTGCTGTAACAGTGACCACAAAGGAAGGGCTTAAAACAGCCCAGACGTATGGCCTTATGAAGGTCTGACGTCAGGAAGGGGTCTGAGTAAAACCAGGTGTGGGCTGGGCTGTTTCCTTCTATAGCTTCAACAAGAGAACCTGCTTTCTATTTTTAAGAGATTTACTTGTTTATGCATACAAAAGCTGGGGTGTAGGCCAGAGGTACTGGGGGGATGAGAGGACTCACCAGAGACAGAGTTGGGAGTAGAACAGGCAGATTGACTGAAATCCACTGCTGAGGGGAGCAGCGGGGAGACAGGAGAGGTCTGCCGCACCATGTGGGAAGCTCCCTGGCTGGGGATCAAACTTGTGCTGCAGTGGCTGCGATAGCTTGATAGTGCTGAGAACCTGTTTTCTTATCTTTTCCAGTTCCGAGCAACATTCCTGCATTCCTGCCTCCATCTTCATTTTTTGTTTGTTTTTCTTTGTTGTTTTTTCAAAGATGTTTTTATTTCCTTCTTTCTCAAAGCATAGCATCTACCACCCTACCCCACCCCCACCCCCACCCCCTCTGCCTCCATCATCACATCTCCTCTCTTTTGAGGGGCCTTGGGATGACACAGACCCACCTGGACACTCTAGGATTATCTCCCCTCTCAAGGTCCTTAACTTAATTCCATCTTCAAAGCCCCTTAAGCCACATACGGATCGTGTTCTCCGCTGCAGGTAGCATGGCATGGAGGGCGGGCGGCCGTCATTCCACATACCCCAGAGGGCGGAGGCGAGGGCCGAGGGAGCAGATGTTGGCAAAGTGCTTGCACAGCCCCTGGGAGGTACTGAGTGCTCGGCCAGTACCAGCAATCATGGGACACGGAAGCCAGCCAGCGGGCCCTCTGAAGTCAGGCTGAATGTCACCCACTTACACCCACCCACTCCCTTCTTCACCCCGCCAGACCCTGAAGAACCGGTGGCTCCAGCAGTACAGTCATGACTCAGCCAACCCGGGCATCCTGGTCCTCCTTGCCTGCGGGACCATCTCCAGCACCTGTGGCCAGATCGCCAGCTACCCTCTGGCCCTGGTCCGGACCCGCATGCAGGCCCAAGGTGAGGCCTGGCGGGAGGCGGGCAGGGAAGGCCTCCAGCTTCAGTCCCGCCTGTCCTTTCTGCCTCTTCCTCCTGGGTAGGCAGGGCCCCAGGCTTGGCTCCCTGGGGACTTGGACGGTGTGGGTCCCCACATTCTTTGGGCTCCATCTCCATGGGTGGTAGGACGGGGGCTTTCTCCTGAACTAGGCCAGCAGGTTGTGATGGGCTCGAGAGTAGCTTCCTGGCCATCCTACCGGGGAGGTGCTGTTGGCAGCTGGCCAGCATCTCTGGTGGGTAACTTGAGCTCTAATGTACAAGGCTGGGTCATATATATAGTGAGGGGAAGGTTCAGGAGGGGCAGATCGGGCTAGTTCTTATTTTATTGTCTTTCTCTGTATTTTTCTTTTATGGGTTCTTTTATCTCCATCCCCCCCCCCCCCACACACACACCCCTATCCTTATCAGGAATTTTAGCGTTTGTGTTATGTGATCTCTGCTGGGGTGGGGGTGGGGGCATCACTGCATAAGACAGATGTGGTCCCTGTCCCCCACAAGTGCAGATGCTGGAAAGGAAGAAAGATGCCAAATAAATTGTTCCACAATTAAGTATGAATTTAGGGTTGAATGAAGGGAAGACGGAGCAGTAGATTTAGACAGAGGAGAGCCCAAGAGAGCTCTCCTGAAGAATTAGCTTTGGAATGGAGGTTGGAAGAATGAGTAAGAGTTAGCTGGGAGTAGAGGGAGTTGAGTTCCAGGGAGAGGCAATTTCGGTGCCCTCCCCCACTACCTGCTCTGTTTCTAACTGGCCCCAAACTCGGGCCCTCCAAATTAGGTGGAGGAGGTGAGCAGCCAATTTCAAGGCCAGTAGAAATCCTGGCTCTGAGCAGTAGGTCCCTCCGTTGGTCTAACTTTCTTCCTCCCCTATGGAAGCCACCCAGCCCTGCCCTAGATAACAGGAGGGGGAAGCGAGGGGAGGAGTTTTAACCTTACCTGGCCCCCCCCTCCCCCCAGCCTCCTTCGAGGGTGCCCCCCAGTCGTCCATGTTGGGGCTGCTCCGACACATCCTGGCCCAGGAGGGTGTGCGGGGCCTCTACCGGGGCATTGCCCCCAACTTCATGAAGGTGATCCCAGCTGTGAGCATCTCCTATGTGGTCTACGAGAACATGAAGCAGGCCCTAGGGGTCACGTCCAGGTGAGGGGCCCAGAGCCTGCCCCCCACAAGACCCCTCGCCTCAGTCATGATGACCCCCCAAGCCCCAGCTGCTGGAGACCGATGGCCCAAGCCGCGGCCCCAGGTTCCCTCTCACACATACACTCAAACTACAGGACCCCCACACTTCAGCCACTGGGGCCTGTATCCCCACATCCCAGCTGCTGGATCCTCACCGCCCCGCCCTGCCCACTGGGTCGCGGTGCTCCATGTCTGAACCACTGGATCATCCCCAACTCAGCTGACCCCATACTCCCACCACATGCGCATATATCCCCAGAGCTAAGCGCCTGGACCCCTCCCCCAGGCCCCAGACCCAGTGTCCTTGTGCAACACTGGGTCCTCGACCCCCAACCCCGCCGGCGGCTCCCAGATCCCCGCTCTTCCAGCCCTGGATCTCCACGCTCAGCCACTGGATTCCAGCTATCAAGAAACCTCAGCCACCGGATCTCTGAATTCCTTCCCCTCAACACTGCGTCCCAGATCCCTCTGCTTCAACTACCGGAACCCCACATTTCAGCCACCATAACCTCAACCCCCAGCCACCGGATCCCAGATTCCCAAGTCCAGTCCCACTGGATCGTGACTTAAAATCTCAATCCCATGAGCCCGACTGCAGAGCAAGTGCGCCCCGGCCACCGCGGCTGCCCGCTCCCAAAGCCCTCACCACGGG